>JASCZW010011829.1:0-30665 GCA_034211315.2 Aedes japonicus
GCTTGGGGAGTGAGCCTTTCGTGACAAAGGCACAGTAAATGGCGAGATCTACAAATCTGAGTGCCTCGAGAAGCGCCTTTTGCCGATTCTCAGCAGCACGACAAAGCTCCGCTATTTTGGCCAGATTTGGCATCATGCCACTATTCTAAAAGTGTCCTGAGTGGTATGAGGCCAATTCTGTCCATTTTGTTCCAAAGGACATGAATCCGCCAAACTGTCCGGAGCTGCGCCCGGTGGAGCAGTACTGGGCAATTATGAAGCGGGAACTTCGGAAGAGCAAGAAGACAGTCAAAGACGAGAAGGACATGCCAAGAAAATGGAAGTAAATAAACTGAGAAACCGGTACCGAGATGACACTGTAAAGACCTTGATGGAGGGCATCTAGCTGAAACAATGCGTGAAATTTTACATCTGGGCTCCATCGATCAACTCATACGGATTTTTGAAGTTTATATGATACGTATGGCACCACCCTGTAATTTCGTTTTGATTCTTAAACATTATAAGTAAAATCGGCACGACATTTCGGCATCGCAATAACTTCGTGCCTGGCCCTTTACGAAAGCGCTTAATAAATCAGCATCTCCCTATGCCTCCGCCACGGCAGGACGGCCGTAACGATCGCAAGCGTCCTTTATTTCCATTTAAATCAATAATACAGAACGGTAGGATCCCCGCCTACGCGCGATCACACTCTTAAAACCATTAACGATAATCTCATCGAAGAATCTCAGAAGCGTTGAAGGTTTAGGCCATGAAGTTGACAACTGGACATGTGTTATAACAGCAAATACGCACAAAACGAATCTCTAAATTCTTCATCACAGAAAACTTTCCGAGTACTGCCTACCGATATCACCTTTCAAACAATCCAGGTTTCCATGGCAAATGTATCCGAAGTAAGAAAAACGCGGCGCACTTCCTTTCGCCAACCCATTTGTACTAATGAGATCATCTTGTTAGGACTTAATTATAGGATTAGCCCCGTCCAATTAACCTCATCCTTCGAAGTTCCTGCACCGACTCACCCACGCTCCCGACACACGCAAAGACCCGGGCCACCAAACTAGAAAATTAGCCTCATCCTATTCCGGAGGATGATCCAGATGGCGGTCTGCCCAATTCCTACTGTTAGAAGAACCGTTGACAACAGAGGAGTGAGGTTAAATTTAAATTTCAAATTTGTTTGTAGCTTTCCGGGACCCATTTGCCCGATGAAAAGCTCAAGTTCCATAGAGAGCTTAATTAGATTTTCGGAAATTGAAATTGATCATAGCTCATAAAGAAATCCAATTTAGTGTACACGAAACATATTCAATCCTGGTTGCTCGGAAAGTTGGTAACCGCATGTGGCCAAGAACCGTGCTCACGCCGCCGTGTACACCTTGGAAATGCGAATATAAAATGCAAATAATACTGCCATTGATGCTGAAACAGTTTTCCGGCAGCGGTAGCACCAACAAGCACCACTGCTGGGTCGCCACTTGTATTGTTGAACCGAAAATGGGAATTCGGGTTGAAGGGGGTGGGAGCTGGTTGGTTGGTTCGGTGCCAGACGACATTAATTAGCCTTGTATAGATATGCAAAAGAGGAAAGCATCTTATTTAACACTACATTGTGAAAGTGAGCGTGCACACCACCCCGGGAGGGCAAGTTTTCGAATTCGAGAGATGGGTGGCTCGTAGAAAGATTAAACTGATTCGTGGAAATTTAGCAGTTGAAGTATGAGAATGCTCGATTCACTTAAAATCTGGGCACACTGCTTATTTTATTTACAGCGCTCCTAGTGGCCGATTGCTGTGTTGACCCAAATATTTTGACAAAAGATTGTTTTCTTTCAGTGGTGAAGGTTTTGTTAGGATTCATTAGGGTTTAAAAAGTTAAGACAAATGGAAGCCGACAGAAGGAAATTAATTTTAGACATTCATGTTGAAAAATGGTCAGGTTCAAACATTGCGAAGCTGTTGAGCTTGTCTTAATCATTTTTGGGAAGCATGGTACAATCGAAAATCGCATTAGAAAGTATTGAGAATAACTAGAGCGAACCCAGGGCTTTCAGATGGCAATGTTGAGGCGCCTAGTTGCCTCAATGGAAATGTTATTTCCTCTCAAAGAAAGAAGATGGTAGTTGTTTTTACAAGCCTTTATTACTTTAGTCAGCTTAGACTACTACTTAGCCGGAGCTTACGTGTCTGTAGCGAAAGATTCCTCTGAAGCTCTGCTATTTTGTATGCAGTTGTCTTCGATCGCCAGGATAGAAATTCGAGAAACCGCTCGTCGGTAGATCGTTCCACCGATTTGCACGACAACGGCTTGCACTAGATTGTCCGCTCCAGAGTACACGTTGACGATTCTGCCCATCTTCCAACTCTGTGAGGGCAGATCTCTTTCTTCCACTAGCACAATCATTCCAGCACAGATGTTGGAATGTGATCGATGATGCTTGTTTCGCGACTGCAGACTCTGCAAGTAGTCCCTCCTCCATTGCTTCCTGAGCTACTCTCTTAGATGCTGCAGGAATTGCCAACGTGACAGTCGATTTATCGGCACAACGTTGTAGCTTGGCTCTTGGCACTCCTGCAACAAGTTTCCTTCTAAGTGGGTGTCCCATGGTAGTCCTGCCAACCAAATCTTTTGCATTATGAGCTTGGCGTTGATGAAGACTGACGCTGGGTCGAACAGCTTACTTATCTCGGACAGGACGGATCGTTTGGTTTGTAATTTTAACTGGTCAGCGAAGTGATTGGCGACAAATTCAAATTCATCTCGTCGTGGACTCCAGGTCTGTCCCAGAATTTCCATAATTCCTTCGCAGCCTTCACTCAGATTCACCAGGTCCTCACGATCATCCTCAAGGATGCGTTGTAGCAGCTCAGGGGAGTTAGAGCTCTACTTGTAGACCGGGAATCCAGTGGAATTCAGCATGCCCAGGAGCTGGGTCTGACACTCGATAGCCTCTGGTACGGTGTTGTCTCCAGACAGAATGTCGTCGACGTAACAGTCTTCTCGGATGATCTCTGACGCCATTAGGAAGGAGGCAGCTTCATCGATGCTTATCTATAGTAAGTACCTGGTGGCAAGGAATGGAGCGCAGGCTGTTCCATACGTCACGGTTTTCAATTCCAGGACCCGGAGTGACAATGCTGGATCGGCTCGCCAAAAGATCCATTGGAAGCAGAAGTGAGCTGGTATAACGTTGATCTGCCGATATATCTTGGATATCTGGATATCGGATGCTGTGGTTTTCCCTGATGCATCGAACACCACGCAAAGCTTTGTGCTGGAGCTGGACGGACCGCAGGACCGCATGATGGGGCATGTAATAACGGGACTTGTTCGTTCATCGAATACCTCCCTGATCTCACGGCAGTGTCCGAGGGCATCGTAATCGTCGATAAACTCAGTGTTCTGGAGCTTCAGAGAAGGGTCCTTCTTCATTCGTCGTTCGAGTGAGAGGAAGCGTCGCAGAACCAGCTCTTGGTTATTCCTCAGCTGAGGTGGGAACTCTCAGAAGGGCCAGGAAGATCTTCTCACATACCTCATGCTCCGTGGGTTTGTCGGCCTCATCGATGTCTTCAACCTCCCAAAACCTCTTCAAGGTCTCGGAAAATGTGACAGTGGTGGCGATTCAGCAGTTCTTGTCGTTCTGCTGTTCCGCGACGTCTCCTGCGATGATCCAACCGAAGTGCGTCTCTTGCAGGTTAGGCAAATCCTTCCTGATTTGAGCAGACGTAGGAAATGAGATACGCCAAGCAGCATGTCGATTTGACCAGGTGCATGGAACTCGGGGTCGGCTAGGAATATGCCGGTTGGTAGTGGCCATTTCAACACGTCCAGCTGGGTCGTTGGGATGACTCCTGTCACCTTAGGAATTACCAGGCATTCGACGATCGATGAGAAGTCCGAACATCTGGATTCAACTTCAATAAAGATCTTTTCACGGTCACAGGTCCTGACTGGGCCAACTCCGGTGATGGGCACGAGTGTCGGAATTCTTTGGAGAGACAGGCGGTTAGCGATGGCCTTCGAAATGAAGCTCACTTGAGAACCAGAATCTAGCAGCATAGGGCAGGGTATCTTCCTACCACAGAGGTCCCTCAGGTTTACGTCAGCTGTGATGAGCATTACTGTTTTCTGTTCCAACGGTATTTGATGACAAGTGAACAGATGTTTGTGCTTGCAATACTGGTTGTACTGCTAGAGTCGTGCTCACCTTCTGCACCAGTGCACAGTGGGCAAGAACTGATGAAAACTAAGGAAAAAATCTGTAACTTTAGTCTCTTTTAAGCGCGGCTTGTAAACCAGGTCATTTCCGCTTAGAAATTGTCTGGGAAATCGAATGAAACTGGTTTCAATCACCGCACGGATATGGTTGTGGAGTTATAGAGCTTATTTTACCCCACTTTCTCCTATATTCTTGAATAGTTTATAGATATCTTTGCTCGGAGAGGCTCGTCCCATGTAAAATTTCCTGAAAAATCGAATACAGGTTGTTTCAACCACCGCACGGCTCTGCGAACGAAGATATGGCTGGTTCTACCCCACTTTCCCTTGTATTCTTGAATAGTTTATAGATATCTCAGCACAGGTTCAACTCCCTTACCGTTATTGTACGTTGCGCTGGTGCCTACTTGTTGAACGTAGGGCATTTGAAGTGGAAATGCATTGTAGGAGTCGCAGCGTGTACCTTCTGGGGGCTTCACGGTCGACAAATTGGGGTGTCCTTCCTTCACGGTAGCTGCTTGGGGTCGATTCTTGAATCTTTCCAAAACCTGACACTCGCTCTGCAGGAAATTCATCGTCTGATCGAAGGCCCGCAGCTTACCGTGTTCCTGTGTCCTCTCCCACAGCTGAACAGTCTGATCATCCAGCCGTGCCGTGACGAGCTTTGTCAGCAGTAAACCAGACATCGCGTCAACTTGGATGTCCAGGCCTCCAACGACGCGGGGGTTCTTAAACTGGTCCTTCAGCTGTTTCCAGGACTGATAGAAGCTGTTGTCCTGGGTCATCTTCGCTGTTATCCATTCGGAGGCGTCACCGACGAGGGCCTTATCCAGATGGTGTAGCTTCATGGCTTCGGATTCGTTGCTGCGAACGTCGATGTCCTCGAACATCGTCCGGAACTTCGGCCAATTCTCAACTTGAGTAACTTCCAGGATTTCTCGATGCACTGCGGTGTATTCCTGGTAGTGCACATCGAGCTTCTTTGCGAAGACCTTCAGCAGCGTTGGAATCACCTTCAAAGAATCATCTTCGGCTTCCTCCAGGCTGCGACTGATGAGCGTGGCCATACGTTTGACTTAGCCACGCTGATGGATCAGGAACTTTAAATCGATCATGTCTTCTTCCCTTTTCTTCGGTGTGTGATCGAGTTCCATTTTGCCTCGCTACACGTGCACAACACTCGCGACAATAACAACTTCATGGTACGCGAGTACGTTTGTTAAAGCCACGCAAACGCTTTCCACGGAACAATCGCGATGGTTTCGAATTACCACACGCGATTTCACTTTTTGGATGACCGACGTTTGGTCGACACACTAACTCACACTCTGGTGTCCTAGCAGGCTGCTTGGATGTCACCAGTGATACCGATTAGCGCACTAATCGGCAGGCTTCACTTGACTGGTCACTACGTTGGCCAAAAGCGAAGGGTTGCTTCTACTGGTCGTCTGGGTAACCAGAGAACCGTGGCTTGAGGTACCAATTGGTTCGGTAGGGACCTCATTTGGTGTTGACCAGGACTTCACTGTGTTGACCAGGAGGGACGGGTTACTTCCACTAGTCACCTTATTGACCAGCAGAAGGCTTCGGTAGCTAACTGAAGGCCGTTTACACTCCACAGGATGGTATCCGGTTCGGGATGGACCAAATGTTGAGGCGCCTGGTTGCCTCAATGGGAAGGTTCTTTCCTCTCAAAGAAAGAAGAGGGCAGTTGCTTTTACAAGCCTTTATTACTGTAGTCAGCTTAGACTACTTATTTCCTTTTGCCCCACCAATCTACTGCCTTATAAAGCTAGCAAAAAATGTTGTACGACAAGAAATAGAACATTCTAGAAAATTCTGGAGCCACTGCATCGCACGCTGTCATCATTCCCTTGTACGCAATGTTGATGGTGATGATGGTGTCGTCGAGTTCGTCGGTAGAAGAAGCGTCGGCATAGCTCGCTCTCTCGTTTTCTCGGTTGGTTGATGATTACTTTCTCTCTCTTTCTCTCCGGGGTAGGTCGTGCCGATGATGACAGCGCAACTGCTGATATAATGTTCACGTGGTGTGTTATGTTTTGCGCGCCTTGTGTCGCGTGTTTATCTGCCGGAGCTAACGTGTCGGTAGCGAACAGGCAACATTGCCATAAGGTGCCATTCCTACAAAAGCACCGTCCAGAATATCTGCGTAAGCAAAGGTTATCGTTCATATCGTGCCAGAAAGCAGCCATACTGGAAACTGTCAGAGAATTGAATAGTCAAAACACGTGCTTGGAAGTTATAGTATATTAAAACTATCTGTAGTTGCAAACAAAAAACTCAAGTTTTTGTTACAAATGAGTCTATTAATTCGAAGCTGTACGTCGAAGAGTACTTATAAAAACGAACTCTACCAATCATCAAAGCACACAACCGCCCTGTAAAGTTTTTTTTGTTATTTTTTTTCATTTTTGACTAGCAGCCACTACAGTCGAGAAACACTTCTGTCGTGCCGTGACAACAGAGTGGATTTCATCGAAAAGGACCTCATCCTACAAAAGTGCCCTCAATTACACCCAAACGAGAAATATTGGGCAATTGTCAAGCGGAAGCTGAAAATTATCAAAATAGTTACTCCGGATGCTGAAGAGATGAAAATGAAGATGGTGAAAAAAGTTGACGAACAGAGTGTTCGAAAGATGATGTGAGGTATTTCAAGAAAAGTTCGTCATTTCATCAAAATCAAAATGGGATCAGGCTGTTGATATTTACCCCAGAATGTTTAATAAAGAAACCTCCAACTGCTCAACTGTTTTAGTTCATCAGAACAATCCCGATACAGAGCTCATTTCTGGCGTCTACATATTAAGCGAATCGAGCTTTAAGGACATACAGGATCAAGTCCCTATCATTTAAATGTTCTCTAAGCACAAACTTGAAATACCTACTATTAGTATTTCAGGCATGGAATTTTCAAGAATTGTTTGCTCCTTTGGAGCATCCATTGGTTAGCAATGTCAGCGTTGTTTGTGATGTTTGGTCTCAAAAATCGTGAAGTGATAATAAACCTTATCTGAAAATCATATGGAAAAAATACTCCCTCCTGTTTCACCCCTGGTTAAGTATCGGTAGATCGAGCCTACAATTTATTAGAAATATCTTTTTTCTGCACCGTTTGCATTTCCCCTCAATAGTTGAAAATGCAAAAGGACTTGTAAATAAGCAAGACTGAGATTTCTTTAGTCCCCATCGGCAAAACGAACAACTCACACATACCGCATTCTCATAAGCACAACCGATGACGGCGCCCCAAAGAGGAAAAAATAATTGAATATTTAAATTTCCGCTAACCCTGCCCCCGGCGCCGGTCCAGACATTTGGGCCCGACCGAACCTCCTGCGAAGGAGTTCGGAAAGAAAATCTTTATCCTCCGAGAAAACCCACGAGGCAAGGTGCAGTAGCAGCGTTGTTTTCTATGTTTTATTTGTCTTCTTGATTTCCAGACACCGCCGCCGCCGCCGCCGCCCCCTCCCAGACCTTTGCCGGAGTGTATTGAGAAAATATGGGTATTTGAACAAAACAAGCTCATCCTCGGAGATGCTGCAGAGCAATGCCACCCTCTATCACAGCCGCCGCAGTCTCTCTCGTATGAATATTGCATGCGCTGTGCTCTGGGTGCCATCCGTGTGGTGTGGAATGCTAATGAAACCGAAAGCTGAGATTGTAACCGAGAATTAACACCATTTCCCCGGGACAGTCTTGCTTCTTGCCGACAGTTCATTGCTTGGCCTGTAAATTCGAATGTTTGCGTTTGTGTGCATTTTGAATAGGAGGAAAGGTGTTCTTGTTGTTATCCCGGAAATGGAAATTTATTACCGATGGAAAATTCGTTTCGATTATGCCGAAGGTTTAGTCGTTAGAGCCGGAGACGGGCGGTTCAAACAAGTCTTGAATTGATTTGAAAGACAACATATGAGAAATTAGGCAACTTATTACGCTATTTATATGCTAGTTTCAAACAATCCTAGTTTCAGTAGAATTTTTTTAAATTGGTAAAAAGTATTACTACTGATAGCTACTACTGAATTGTAAACTTGTTGTGGTTGTTGTTTCGAATTTACATGACTTTCTGCCTGAAACTGGTTCGTCAAGCCAGGAAGACAACCTGGATCCAACTTATCGAACCGATCAGCACATGGGCCGGGACCAACGGCCTGACTTCCGAAAGAAGACGTGATCAGAGATCCCACAGGAGTTGAAACCACACCGAGTGGAAATTTTGAGTTATAAAACTTTTAGCCGGTTTGAGTATATCCTACTCAAATTTGTCTAGTTTATAAATATCCTGCACAAAACTGAAATTTTCAAAAATGAGTCTAAGTGGTTTATGCACAGACCCTGATGAGAAGTTTGTAAACATTTTGAAATTTTTTCAGAGCATACCTAAGATGTTTTCGTGATTTTCGATGAGTTTGCCGAATAATTCCCGAAAGCATTTTAGAAATTTCTGAGAACTTTGCAGAACTTCAATTAAATTTTAAGAACATCTAAAAATAGCCGGAATTCCTAAAACGTTTGCAGAATGAAAACAAAGACGTTTTTGAAAACCCAATAACTTCGAAATACTTCGTACAAGTAAAGGTGTCGAAAATTTGCAAAAAAACCAAAACGAGAGTGGTTTTTAGAAACTTCCGGAATTTTAAAGGCTACAAAGTAAAACAAAAAATTCCAGCGTTTTCTTCAAGCTAATAAATCCTTGGAGAGGGTTTCAAAACATCCTTGCGTTCTACATAACTAACAAGAAGTATAATCTTTACCAAAATGAATACATAAAATTAAATTAAAATTTAAAGAACTTCCGAGATGTTTGAAAGACAGAAATGAAGTTTCAATTATTGAAAATAGATTAGACGTCTTTATTTAGGATACTTTCCGCCGGAGGCTGGTTCGTCTCTTATTATTGAAAATAGTATATCACTTCTCAATTTTTTTAAATTATGATCTAGCTGAACCCGAGCCCGAGCCTTGCAACAAAACAAATGAAAATTTAACAGAATTGGCGTTTTTATGTTTTTTTAAGAAATCGGTTTTGTTAACATATTTCCATTGGGATATTTGTTTAAAATCTGCAAAATTTAAATGTGCTTTTTCCATGTGTTTTTAATTTTATCCTCAGATAGTTAGTTTCTACCATGGTTTTTTTTACTGTGTAGAAGCATTTCATAGACAAAACATCTATCTTCAAGCTAGGCCGTATTGTGCAAATTGTAGCACTGAGAGTAACTCAAGCATGCCCCTTTCTTAACTAAGAAGGGGTTCAAACATCATTCAGAACATGTTTCTAACCCGAGAAATACACATTTTATGTTGTAGCTACCTCATGATAATCATGTTTGGTTGGAATTTATGTCCTCCAGAGAGAGGAGAAGTCTCAAATAATCCTAAGAACCTTCTCCAGCCCCAAAAACCCCTTGCATATGCTTCATTGGCTCTCGAGTCATGCAGGAGAAAAAAAAACTCCTTTCATTTGTATGGGTGTCCTCCTTCAACACTGCAATCAAACAAGGTAATTAAACTACAATTGAAATATTTCTCTCCTTCAAAAACCTCTACCTGCCAAATTAGGTGCCATATGCTTGATTAGTTTTCGAGCTATGCAGAAATTTTGGTTTCATTTGTATGGTCCCCCCTCTTCTAGAGAGAGGAGGGTCTCAAACCACAATAATAATATTTCTTGCCTGCAAAACCGCCACATGCCAAATGTGGTTCCATTAACTTGATAAGTTCTCGAGTTATGCAGAAATGTGTGTTTCATTTGTATGAGAATGAGTGTGAATAGCATCAAGCACGCGTCCCCACATAAGCGTGTATTGTTTCCACCCATTTGAGTGCGGATAGCAGGCGAACAGCCTGATGCTATTATTGTAGCTCAAGTGGGCAGCGTGGAACATCACTGTCGGCGCGCCGTGTCGATGCACCATTGTAATGATGCGGTGCGCACGGCACTATTGATCCGTACTGCGTGTCCCCTATAAAAGGGACACATCGATGTATATAGTTTAGTGGTGCCACCGAGCTGGCACGCTGCCTCTCGTTGGTAATAAATCAACATCGACAAAGTTGTTCGTTTTCTTTAGTTCGTCATCGACGGTCTCAGAAAGTAAAATCACAATGTGGGGCCTGGTCTCAACCTGGATAAAACATTATAACTTTTGTTGTCCTTTTAGAGTATTGATTGAATATGTGTGAATATTTATTAAAACTTACTATTGCCTAAAGACTACTGTTGCAACTGTAAATCTTTACTTCGAACGTCAGGACAGCTTGGATGACCTTGAGGATCAGAAAGTTATAAATTACTGACTGTTCACCTTCCAAAAGATTCATTGAATATGTTTGAATACATAAAGTCACCTTATATAGCCCAACAAGCTACGGTTCACAACTGTAGATCTTATGTTTTGAAGTTAAGGATAGTTTGGATGACCTAGATTATCGCAAGGTTGACGCATTATTGTATTTGTATTTGTATTTGATTCATCGGACTTTGTGGTCTACATGAAGAACTTAAATCTAATAAAAGTCATCGTTAAAAACGGTTTAGCAAGCGGTGACGAAATCTGGAGGTGGACATGTTGAAATCAAATTCGTCGGATTCTACGTTGAACCGACGGATCATGGCGACAATGGAACTATTTGCAGCATGATTAGTTGCTTGAAATTCTTCGTGAAGCAACGCTCTCGGTCGAAGGGTTCGGGCAGGAGCGTATAGACTGATTCTCGACAGCAACTCAGGAACATCATATTCAGATAAGAGAAGCTTGGCTACGAACACAGATTGCGCGACATTCCTTCGTTTAGCCAGAGTATCCAGCCCCAGCAGGCGACAGCGAAGGCAGATTTGAGATCGGTATAAACAGCATCGACTTGGAGTTTTTTACATACATTCTCCATGCAAAACGACGTAAAGCTGACAAGATTCGTTTCAACAGAGCGGCCGGGATAAAAACCATGTTGATAGGGGCTGATGTAATTCTTGCAGGCAGCAAACAATTTGTCGTTGATCAGCGACTCAAATACTTTTGATTCCACACCGAGTGAAGTAATGCCACGGTAATTTCTTATATCACTTTTGTCTCCTTTCTTGAACACTGGAAACATAGTAGAGCACTTCCACTGCATTGGAAATTTTGATTGCTGGAGTGATAAGTTGAAAAGCAGAGAAAGTGGAGTAGCTTAAATGTCGGAGCATTTTTTCAACACAGCAGAAGGAATCACGCTAGGTCCAGGATTAAAGGACGATTTGGTCTTGCGTATCGCCGAAAGAACCACCTGAACGTCGACAGCAAAGACATCCATGGTAATCACATCGCTGGGTACTTCCCGCACAGCACTTTCAATATCAGCTTCAGATGGTGAATCGCTTGAAAATACACTCGAAAAGTGTCTTGCAAAAAGACTGCATTTCTCCTCGTTAGTCCGTGCCAGGTTTCCATCGAGAAACACACATGACGGTAGTCAGTTTCCTTCCTCTTTGAGTTCACGAACGACCAAAATTTCTTCGGATGGCGTCGAAGATTTTCTTGCGTGCGATGTACATAATATTTGTAGCGGAGTTTGTTATAGCGCCGATATTCACTGCTGGCGCGATTAAAATCCAATTTGGTAGAGGCACATCTCCGAATGGCAAAAGCGCGAAGAGCCCTAGCGCGCACTCGTTTCATGTTGCGTAGAAGAGCATTAGTCCACGGAGGTTTTCTCGGACTTTGGCACTCGGTACAGCTGCCAAAACACTCTCACGCAGCAAACAGTTGAAGGCAGTCAACAGCTGATTCAATATCAAGGTCACTCAAAACATTCCAGTCGATACGTGGGCATTGGCGTAACTACTGAGGTGCCTAGGGGCCAGGCCCCCAGGATTCTGTAGGCCCCCTCAGGATTTTTCCTAATATATTTCTAATTTGAAATGAAACACTATTCATAATTTCTAACGAATTGTAGGGTTTTTCTTGTTTTTTGTACTTTTGCTTTCTCCAGAAATTGTTTGAACGAGTAACTATTCCTGAAGGAGTAAAGTGCACATACCCTCTTCCCCACACTTTTCTTATATCCCACTGTACCTTATAGGATTAAAATTCGGTACATATATCAAGAAAACCATTGTTAACGACCATTAGATCCATGAGAATTCCGATATATCAACATTACATCCATTTGCTAGAACCAAAGATGTGAAGAGAAAGTATCGATAGGTCATAAAGCGCTCGGCAGGTTATGTAATTGAATAGAATTAGTTTGAAATTAAGCATAGGGCTTTTGTTAAGCAGTATTTCGAAACAAGCGTGCTTGATCGTGCTCAAATACCGTCAAAGGCACATTATGGTTCTTGCGATGTGAAATCTCTGTTTTTACACTCCCTAAAGACCACATGTGATGGAAACCAAATTCCAATTAGAGGTTTTTGAAAACACAACTTCTCATTTTACCAGTAGTGGTTTTTCTCGTCGTTGTTTACTTAACAACCTCGCAGAGAAACCCGGTAAGATGTCGTATGCTGATCTTCTTAACAGCATGTTTTGGCGGAAACCCAATCATTGAATATATACACTATTAATTTTTTTTAAATGCGTTTGCTTCTGAAATACTGCTTAAAAAAGCCCAACGCCTGTGCCCTAAACAATTCTAAATTCTAATAATTCAATTCTATTAATATTAAAACCTCTAGACTCATAACTAAAATAATAGCGACAGTTGAATGTAGAGCCTGTTATGTTGAAACATAAGATTTGAAACACTTTTCTGTGTACGTATTTTAATTTTATTATTCAAAAAGGTTTTACAATAATGAGTTTTGTTTATAAGCGCATTTTAGAATTCACGGTATTATTTTCTCTTGTACGAACAATTTAGTAGAGTATAGACTCCCCACATTGATTAAAAGTTTCGAAGCTAACGAATGTCCATAAGCAAAATATGGAGATAGAAGTTTATTAATTAACGATAATATTTTCGAAAATGTAGCTTTCCAAAGTAACAATTCAAATGCAAATTGGTTTTATTCATGTTTTTTGGTAGTTTTATCAAAACGTTATGGAGATCATCTGGTTTTATCAGGGCATTTAAAAGTTAGGGTGGTTGTAACTGATTAATAGTTCTTAGGTGTGATTAAAGAACACTTGAAGAAACCTCCATAAAACTACATCATTTATAAGTGTAATTCACCTTATAAGTAATTTTATAAGATACTTGATTCCTCTCTCAAGACATCGTTTCGTAACTTTCATAAAACCTGATAAAAGTTTTGACACTCAAAACCATTGTTAGCATATTCAAGTTAATTTTTTTTTATCGACTTCCGCTGGTGAATAAAAACAATAAATTATAAGCTGTAATTATGACTAAGAAAAACAAATATGCAAAGGCACTTTTGATTTGCACGTTCACATTTTCTTTGTTTATGATGTGCCTTTTTCACACTGATCTTATGGCTATATTATGAAAGAATTGTTTACCTTTAGCAATTCAAACAAGTTTTATTCAAGCGAAACTTATCTTTTTCAAGAACAGAAAAAATAAATATGAACTTATCGCGCTCCTCAAAAAATCTCTTAGTCTTGTGCAAGCAATATAAGTTTTATTTGCGTTTTATGATAGTTTTCGATAAAACCATTGAAAAATGGCAAGTGTGGCTATTCTGGATTCCCAAGGAATGGTAGCCATTTTCATAAGTATGCAACAAAACTCTCATTTTTCTAATGGTACGAACAAACAATGCTGTTTAAAATACATTTTGAAACATAAAATGGATTGTAGACACAATTTATTCAAGATCTAACAATTTATCAGCCTTTCTCACCTAATAGTTGAATTTTCTACTATTTGCTTTATTTTTTAAATAAGTCAGTGTTCTAACAATAATTCAGAGGCGCATTGAAATTTTCGAACTTTTATGTTATGAAACACCAATAAACTGAATTTCGCATGAAAAATTCATCAAACGCAGGCAAAAAACAGATGCATTTATGGTCACCTTGACAATTAATTTACATACGTATCCACTTCGGAAGAGAAATATAGTAGCTTCTACTCAACTATAAACAAAAAAAAGTCCCCATTCAGCAGAACGAATCGAAAATGGAATCTTCGAAGCATATTTGTGACAGACTGAAAGTATTCTTAAAGAGGAAAATTATAAAACTATCAAAACTTGTGGTAGTTTTATCATAGTTATAAGTATGTCTTGAATGTCATTACAAGTATGCACCGATAAAACTATCAAGTTTCAAGCGAACCTTGGGAAATATTCTTGAGAACCTCCTGTAGTATGGGCCTTTTGGAACTTAAGAGGGTTTTATGGCTGTTTTATCGATGTTATGTAGAATATCTAGTTTTATGCGTGGTTTTATCAAATGAGTCTTGAAAACTTCTTCAAGTGTACCTTAAAATTGAATTTGTTACTTGGGTTAGAAGTAAGGTAAACATGTAATCAGGTAAATTTCTGAAATCATAACATTTATTGAGGTTGACTTCAGTACCAGTAGTAGTCGATATAGATTGCATAATGGGTCTGTATGTCAGATTTTATCAAAATTCACTTCGCATATATTATAACTGTTGTCGAACATTTATACTTAAGATTTCTTTAAAAGATTTGATTTTCAATCAAAAGGTTCTATTTTTGGCTGAAATAGTTCCTAGTAAATAGTGGTGGCCAATATAATCAATACATCTACAGTTTTTCATACAAAACAGTCATATTTGATACTCTCTATGTCTAGACAATAGAAGTAACCTGAATTTCAAACTGTGTAGAATTTATATGTCTTTAGAATTACCACCATATTTGAAAACTTTATTTACTTACCAATGTTTGAAAATTTTATAACTATTTATTTTCTTTTTCAAAATAGTTTATTTCAAAAGCATGAAATATTTTGCCAAAGAACTCATTCTTGTTTAACTTTTCAATTTAAAATTATTTAAAAACTAATTTTTGGCCAAACCTTCTAACAAGGCAAATCTGATGCCATTATGTAGACTGTACTTAAAAATTTAAAAATTCAAAAGGGTGCATTTGTTATTTTCCCTATACTGTAGTTGTTAATCTCTTTTGCTATACCTTCATAAAATTTCGAAAAATTTCCATGGAATTTCGATGCCCTAGAATACTATCAATGTCAAACAAAATCTTAAGTTTAACCTCAAATATTTCTTTCGAACTGCCGTGAAGTTCTCAATAGGTTTTGATGAAATAAACCTCGGAAATCTCCTTCAAAAATTTTTAACTCTCCTAGAAATTTAACTCGATATAACTTATAAATTTTCATTGTATTGTTCATAGTATTCCACTTTAAAACAAACTTGGTTGATGATTTGCTTACAGATCTTTCAAAGAGTTATTCAATAAGAAACTTAAATTGAATTCCATTGAATGGCTTTAAAATATCCACATTATAGAAACCGAAAAATAATCTCTGAATTTTTAAATTACTGTTTTTTTTTTTTAATTCCTTTATTATAAAGATTTTCAGCCTAGAGCTGGTCTATCTCCCGTCGTAGTCGCTCAAATAACTTTTGGGTATGTTTCTGTAACTTTGTCCGGGGTGAGATTTGAACTCGTGACTTTGGCATGAGAGGTGTGGATGTTACCCACTGTTTTTTAACTACTGTTACTGTTACCTGTTTTTTTATTCAGTGATATTTTGACTACAGATAAATTCAGTTAGTATAATTCGAGAAGTAAAATTGCTGTGTTTAGAAAGATTGCATTTTCACTTTATCTATTTACAGAGCTCCGTACAATCTTGACAAACGAACAAAATGAAATATGAAAAAAATTAAGAGATAGGTAGGTATATCCTAATACTTCAGATATTTGTTTTTTTTTTCAAGAAAACATAATCGTGGAACAGGTTCCAGGTTTTTTTCCATTTTTTTAGATCATTTTAATAGTTATTTTGTAAAAATATATTGGTACCCCTGACCACGGGTATTAAGGACAACATCATACCCTAGATATATTCAGAGTTTTTTGTAAGGAGCAACTTTAAGCTAATAGCTGCATATCAAAACGCTCAATTTGAAAATATCACTTGTCATACAAAAACCAAAGGACCGATATTATATTGACAACATATTTACATCTCCACTGTTCTTTCAGAACACCAAGAATTTAGATTCCGATCATCTAACGTTGATAATTCCGGAACAATTGAAAGCAACGCTAGTGTTCTTCCTCAACTAGCAACTCCATCAGCTTCATCGGAAAACGGTCGTTCTCATCTACGTTGGAATACAGTCGTAGCAATGATAAAGTGTTCTGCTATGTTTGCTGCTTTTTTTTGCGCAAAGGCTTTGCGAAAACAAAATGAAAAATTTATTTGCACTATTTTCAATAATTGGAGAAAACTAGGCGAGAAAATAAAAGCTCATGACGATACTACATTGCATAAGGAATGCTTCGTAAAATATTTACTTCACAAGCAATCGTTGTCATCTAGAAATGTTCACGAAAAACGTTTAAAGGTAACTGAAGAGCAATAGCAACATTATAGAGAAAACGTTAAGAAGCTGAAGGAAATTGTGAAGGATGAGTATCTACCGACAAAATTTTGAAGATTTTAAACGCGTTATCCAAATCAATCTAAATTTTAATATAAATTTAAAATGTCCATTGACTCAATGTTGTTCTTTGAAGTTTTAATATATTCAGTTCAAACTTGACTCTATATAGAGTCAGATCTATTCTGTGCCTCGGTTAGTGGAGATGCATTAAGAGAAGGGGTTCAGGTTACAGGTTACGAGTAAGGTGACTACAGTAACCTCGTGTGAGTTCATTCTTAATTTGATCCACACGGAATAATACGAGGGTTATATTCACCACACTCGATTCTTTTAAGACATCTCGACTCATCGAGGCGCAGAATAGACTTAATTATTCGATTAAAATTGTTTTGATTCATCAATTAAAATAATCTGTCAATATTTCTATAATCGAAAAAAATCTTCGGGTAGGCCCCCTCCAGGCCCCCTCCAGACTAATTGTCTAGTTCCGCCAATGGATACGGGATAAGCAATGTCGAAGCAATTGAAAATCAGTTTTGCGGAAATTGAGTAGATCGGTGCTTACAGGTTCATCAAAATGGAGATTAGGTTCGTATGCTATTGATATATCCAGAGCGGGATGGTAGTTATCAAGTGGCACAATGGCATCCGGAGCTTCAACGACAGTACATTTGCGCAGTGAATTCTTGCAGATAAACACCAAGTCGAGCAAGTTTGATTGGACGTTGGAAACTGAATTAATCTGGCGCAGTCCTAGAAAACCAGTTCCATCGATAAGTAGGCGACTAGCAGGAGTAGAGGTTGAAGCAACTGGGTCAGGAAACGAATACCCGTAACCGGAGGACAACCAATTGAGCCCTGGTTGATTGAAATCTCCGAGCAGAAGAAGCACATCCGTCAAAGTAGTCAACTCAGAGGCAAATTCTGTTGCATCCAGGTGAAGTTGCATAATGCTGCAATCACGTCGTCGGTCAGGAGGAATGTACGAAGCGCCGATAAAAAAGTTTCGTTTGGAAAGACAAACTTTAACCCAAACTGTTTCAATAGAATTGAACTGTTCTACGTCGATTTGGCAGGAAACAAGCACATTGGAAACGGCAACAAGAACGCCACCTCCACGCATACGAGAGCTATTAGCTAAACTGCGGTCCACTCTATACACGGTGAAGTTGTCGCCAAACAGTTGAACTGAGTTGATTCTTCCATTGAGCCAGGTTTCCGTGAATACATAAACATCATATTCGCCATCGAGCACAGCAAGATAAACATCTTCCAATTTGGTCAAAAGTCCTCTGGTATTTTGGTAATACACACGTAGGTTGTCAGTGGGTGCGGTATCCATGATAGTACCGTTAGTTGATGTTGTGTCACGTGGCGTAGTACTAGGATGCAAAAACAAATCAGAAGCCGGGTTGGTTCGGTTAAGCTCATACTTGCCTGAGATTGAAGTTTGGAAGACCCTATCACCACGCTCAACAACAGGGCCAGAACGACTATGATGGCAGGAACTGATAAGCTCGACTGTGTTGAGGGGCTCAAGGGCTTCCATGAGGCGACAGGCAGTGCGTTCTGGATCGACATGCTTTACGGCGAAAAGTTCAGTGCTTCCTACTGCAGACTCAGTTGATAGAGTTGTCATGACATCGGGTGGTAGTTCCGTGTTGGAATAGTAAATATTTCGAAATGTGAGCCTAGAACGTTGGGACACATCAGGAGAGAGAACGTTTCTATAGCATGCGTACTTGCCTGAAACCAGTGGTTGGAAGCCCCCGTCACCATCTTCGACCACAGGTCCAGAACGGCTACGATGACAGGAAACACGAAGCACGACTGGGTCTAGAGGAATAGGGGATTCCTTAATGCAGTAGGCAGTGCGTTCTGGTTCGGATATGGATTTTACGCAGATGTTAAGGAGCTGTCCACAGGCTGATGTATACTGACGATTCGTCTCACGTTTTTTGCATGGTTTTCGAATTCTCGGAAGCATACATTTTCTGGCCAAGACGAACTTGACAGCGCAACGTCTTTCAGCGCTATGTTCACTCCAACTTTGAACGACACGAAGTTCAAACTGGTTGGATCTTTACCTTTTGGGATCTACTTGATTACTTTTGGTTTTGCATCCGCTTCCATGTCAAGCAGTCCTTAGTGAGTGACAAAATTTCCGCTTCTGATGTACTGGGGTGGAATGCAGAAAGGTAGATCCACACACATTCATCCGCATCGTCCTGTTGTAAAACTTTAACCAGTGGACAAGTTGGCTTAGTACCACGAATAGTAGGAATTTTGATGGTAGAATCGTCATCACATTTTCTTTTCGGTGTGTTCGATGTATTCGTCCAATTAGAATTTTTCCATGCTGGCTTGGTCTAGGGTGTCAGTGGTTTGGCGTCAACTTTGACTGAAAGTGCGTGGACTGCATCACTCAGCTTGACGATGTCATTTTTTAGCGAATTGATTGATGTCTCATCGCCGCTTTGGTCAGAATTACGCTTGACAATTTTCCGGAAATGATCACTGGAGAACAGATCAGCACAGTCATCACACATCCAAAATACATTACGGGCATATTTTCCTAGCATTTCAAGTAACGGTTGATCCACTTGCGCGCAAATCGTGTGGAATGAGCATCCACTGTAACCGCGGCAAGAAATACTATCAGAGTCTTGAACAACTTTCTGACAACGAGTGCATGCCATTCTGAATGGTGAGTTGAAAAAGGTGAACGCCAAAAAGTATGCAGAAATGATACCAAGCAAAGTGTAGTTACACTTTTTGCTCACAGAGGGCCAGATAAAAAAACGCGATGGGGTTGTCTGTATGTATGCGATTTCAAGTGGAGGATTGAAACAGTTCACAAAAACACGAATTTCCACAAAAAAACCCACGGAACGAAGTAAACTTTAACACATCCGCACGGAAAACACTAAACACAGTTCGAATAGAATGGTCGATTGAATAAAAATACAGTTTGATACGTAAGATATGGCAATAAAAACAGACAAATACCAATAGACTCGTTTTGCAGTCAATATTTGGAAAAAAATGACAAAGTTTTGTATTCCAGCGATTCAGCGCCAGTTTATGAAGTTGAAACATCGGGACGAGTAAAAAACTTTGCCGTTGTTTGAAGAAATCGACTTAAAAGCCAGTCAAAAACTCAAATACAGTCGGCCTAAAATTTTAAGTTCTAGAAGAACTACAAAAATTTACCAAATTGTGATTTACAGAGCCTAGAAAAAAAAATTCAAAATCCAGCATACGCATAAATGTAACAAACGAAACGTTGTTAATAAATCCTTAAAGTTTAAGTGCTTCCAAAATGTTGGCAAAATTGCCTTAAAAATGTATGTGTTTTCAAAAACTTTGACTAAATAGAATAATCACCATAAAATCATTGCCTTCAAACCCCTCACCTGCCAAATTTGGTACCATTTGCTTGATTAATTCTTGAGTAATGCAGAAATTTGTACTTCATTTATTTGGGAGCTCTTTCTTCCAGAAAAAGGAGGAGTCTTGAGATACCTTAGAAACATTTCTTGTCGTCAAAAACCTACACCTCCTAAGTTTGGTTCCATTTACTTAATTAGTTTTCGAGTTATGCAGAAATATGTGCTTCATTTGTATGAGAGCCTTCCTTTCAGAGGTAGGAAGGGTCTCAAACCACCATTAAGGTTTTTTTTAACTTTAAAAACCGCCACGTGCCAAATTTGGTTTCATTCGTTTGATTGGTTCTCGAGTTATGCAGAAATTTGTGTTTCATTTGTGTAATAGTCCTTCTTCCAGGAGGAGTCTAATACCATCAAAAAAACCTTCCTTGGCCTCAAAAATTTCTGCATACAAGATTTTCGCACCGATCGGCTCAGTAGTTTCCGAGTCTATAAGGGTCAAACGTCTGACAATTTGTTAAATTCATTTTTATTTAGATTTTCAAATTTTCAAACATTTGCGGAAATTCCAAGGTAACCGACGGTTGTGCACAGATGTTTTAAAGCTTCCATAAAGTATATTTGATCCATGGTGAAGCTGTCAAATTAACGAGATATTTGCACAAATAACTATAATCTTTTAGAAGCTGTAAAAACTTAAACCTTCGAGAAATTCAAAGCATTTCCGGAAAGTCCGTAGGAATTTTCAAAATTTTCGACCAAATTACAGCAGTTCTGAAAAATTGCTTATAATATGAGAAAAGGAATTTTCAGAAAAGTTACCGAATAAACGAAAAACTTCACAAAGCATTTTGCAAGGATATTAGGATTTTCCAAAAGTAAGAAGATTGTATACAGAATTTGAAGAACTGGCAAAAAAAGTTCAATATCCCTCAAAAAATCTTCAAAAGCTTAAATAGTGTATCCATTCAATGAAATTTAAATGATTTTTGAAAAGTTTCTGCACATAATCAAAAATTAAAAAAGGGTTGCAGAGCTACAAATAAATTGTCAAAATCTTCGAGAAGGTTACTTAACTCCCAAAATTCCTTAAATTAAAAAAATAAATTCACAAGTTTTCGAACGTTTGCAAGATACAAACGGAATAGTTTTGAAACATTCGAAACGCTCTTTAGTACATCCAAGAATCTTCACACGCAAAATTCGTTTTTTATTTTTCGCAAGTTTTTCATTAATTTAAAAAAAAGTCTGTTTTTAAGAAACTAACAATTCTTAAAAACATGGACGTTCCAACAAGATAGTTGTGGAAATTCCAAGTTTGTTTAAAGGCATTTGCATTTGCATAATGTACGGTTGCATTTGTACAGTTAAACAAAACTTTCAAGAATTTTCAAAAAGTTTGCTAAGCTTCTGAGCAGTTTGTTAACACTCTGAAATGTTTTAAAATTGTGATTCCTTATAAAAAAACCGAGAAGTTTGCAGATAGTCTGAGAAGTTCTTTTAATCACCAAATAGTTTGTAGAAGTTCCAATGATTTTGTAAATTTTCTTTTAAATATGTAGAGGTTCACTAATTTTTATGTTATTTGGTAATCATTTTCAATGTAGAAGGAAATGTTCACTTTTGCTAGGATGGAAGATATGAAGAGAAAGTGTTGAAAGTTCCGTCAGTGTACGGTAGGTTTGAAATAAACAGATTTTTTGAAAATTGAGCGAAAGGGCATCCCAGCAAACACAGGATCGTATATAATAGCGGATAAGAGTGCAAAGTGGAGGCGATATACGTATATTTTACATGAAGTCAAATGGACGCATGTACGTATATCGCCTCCACTTTGTACTCATATCCGCTATCATATACGATTTTGTGTTTGCTGGGATGGGTACAGTGGTACTCGAAGCAAGGACGTCACCCTTTGCCTAACATCCCACTGCGGGGTAGGTCGAGGCACGAACGAACCCGCCACCTCAACAGGCAAAAAATGACGTTTGGAAAGCGCTCATGTACCACTGATGGCTTTGTGATAGTTATTCTAGCGATATATTGAGGGCACTCTGTTTTGATGCACACATGGGAGAAGAACTCTCTCCTTCTCGGGTTTGTTTTGATTCTCAACGTCTGAGATCACTGAAATTTTTCTCGTCATCTCTAACGTAGAGACCTCGGAGAGAAACACCGTGAAGCGTTGCGATACTGATATGATTAATGGTTACCAGCATTTATGGTTTTTACATACTCTAATTGTTATGTTTTGTATTCTCCGTGCGTGAAGTAACGATTATGATGTAGAAGGAGAATCATTTTCAAATTTCTTCAAATTTATCTCAAGCTTATAAAACGTTTGGTAGGTATCGAAAATCTTGTGAAGCGCACGAAAAATTTTAAAAATTTCGATGTGTAAAAACTTCTGAGAAAATTTACAAATTTCATAAAAATATTAGATTTTGCAACTTCTACAATTTTTTGTTAGTTATTTTCAAGGTTTCAAAAATTTGAAAGCATTTCCAAGGAGCTAATAAACTTCATGAAAGTTTCGAAACTCCTTTCTATATCCGTTTGGTGCTTTTTCAGCTAATTTTTAGGATTTGCCAAGTTGTTGAATTTCAAATTTTTGTTGGTGCAAATAATTACATTGAAAGCTATAGCTGAACTGCTTTGGGTGCAACTGGAACATCTAGGAAGCACTTAAACCTACCTGGATTTTTCAAAAGCTTTTCGTTTGTAGTCTGTAGTAGTTTGCGGGATTCTGAAAATTACTCACAGGTTTAGTTAAAAGAGGTTCAGCAAAAAAAATTGAAATTTGCATAAATGCTCCAATATCTTGACAGAAATTGAGAGGATCGTAGAGTGTGATAGAGGTATTTCATTAGGGAAACAAGATAATTCATATCAACTCTTGAGAACCAACTTGACCCTATCTACACCAACAGTTCGAATGCCGCTGGAGTAACTTATAAAATGGGACAGTGGTTTATTTGTTCCAAGATAGGATGGCCCGACGAGCATGGTGAACGAATAATTTGTATCACAATTAATTATGTACCTCACCGACCTATCTTACCCGGCAAACCACAACTTCTCCCGTGATGACAAGCAAACTTCACTGCAAAAAGTCGTGCTAAGGAGCTTTACACCATGTTTTTGCAAACATGTTGTTGTATCATAATGGACGACGAAACATACGTACTCAAAGATTTTAAACAGCTTCCGGCTTTTATATCGCAAGGCAAAGGAACGCCGAGCATTTCCGGAAACTTTCATTCCCATTTGAGTTGGCAGGCCATATGTAGTTGTGGTCGAGAATCTAAAAGTTTCGTCTGTAACGGCACCATCAATAAGGATGTGTACGAGAAGGAATGTTGCTATCGTTTATCATAAGCCATGACTTTTCAGCTCTGTTTTGGCCTGATTTGGCCCTTGTCACTATACGAAATCCGTCCTGGAATGATATACGGTACAAGAGGTCAAATACGTGCCAAAAACAGCCAATCCACCAAACTGTTCAGAACATTGCCCAGTAGAGAAGTACTGGGCTCTAGGTAAGCGGAAACTCTTCGAAACTAAGAAGAACGCAAATGGTACCGATGATTTCAAGAGAAGATAGATGTACTACAGATAGTTCGAGAATTTTACAGAAAGAAGGATTAACATCTCAATCAACTGTTTCTTATGCAGATATAAGTCTATTATTGTGAAATAACCAATCGGTTTTGTTGAATGATGTGTAATTTTTTTTTCTGCTACTAAGGAGTGTATCGAAAATAAGCTATCCACAAACTTTCTTTCAAATTATGTTGAAAACAGATATTTGATTCATACAAAAAATTGATCCTTTTTTATACGAGGTTAAACTGGAACATAATGAAGACCGGATGAAATTTAAGTTATTCCTTCACGAATTTTCCAACTTTGGATCAAATGCTCTTCATCAAGTTCCGGACAAGTGTTGCATCGCATTTTTTGGACGCTTGAGCCCAAATTTTTTTGAACTCCTGCATGTTCCCAGCTGCCTTACCAGTCTTCTTGAAGACCCTTTTCACGATTGCCCAGTAACGTTCGATGGGTCGAAGCTGAGGGCAATTTGGTGGATTGATATTTTTCTCAACGAAATCTATACCCTTTTCCGCAAGCCAATTGAGAGTGGTTTTGGCATAGTGAGCCGACGCTAAATCCAGTCAAAACAGTGGAGCTGTACTATGCTTCTTATATAAAGGCAACAATCTCTTCTGGAGACACTCAGATCGATATATTTTCGCATTTATAGTTCCGGTAGTGTAAAAAATGGTTGACTTCAAACCACAGGAGCATATTGCTTGCCATACCAGTACCTTTCGACCGAATTTCTCCACTTGAATCGACCTGTCCGCATCGCTCACATCCTCCCCAACGACGGCAGTAAAGTATTGTGGACCTGCAAGGGTTTTTGAGTCCTCCTTTACATAGGTCTCATCGTCCATCAAAACGCATGCCATTTTCCGGGCCCTTGTTGCTGCTCGCTTCTTCTGTTATGCACTTTGTTTCGAGATTTTCTGCTTCTTGTAGGGCTTCAGGTGGTTTCGCCTCTTGATACGCTGGATCATTCCGACACTCGTTCCTGCTTTTTTGGCCAAATCACGTATTGACATTGATTTGTTCTTCATGATTAGAGGTACCACTTTCTGCTCCAGTTTCGGGTTGGAAGAACCGGGTTTTCTGCCTCTTCCTGGTAGCTCATCCAAAGAATAGTGTTCCCCAAACTTATTAATGATGGTTTTAACACTCGCATGGTGAATTTCAAACCCCTTCGCCGATTTTCGCATAGTAATACCTATCTCACTTAGCCATGTGTCCAGAACCTTAATTTTCACTTCCTTTTCAATACGCGACATTTTGAAAACGCATAATTTGAACCGCACAAACAAATAAACAAAAGAAAGCTGACAGTCAAACGAACAGCATGCAGTGTTCAGAGCATAAAAAACCATCACAAATACATGCGTACAACGCAAATGTATGTGGACAGCTTATATTCGATACACTCCTTATTTTGGTGTCCGAAATTTAACGTGTACAGCCTTTAGTAAAGGGTTGAAATAAAACTTCCTAAACCCAACGGTAAATATCGATACTCTTCTATCTTCAAAACTTTCTGAAAAGTCGTTAAATGGAAACTTCACATCAAGTATTTCCGACACCTGACGATGGCACCTTCTAACACCCACCCCTCACCACCCCTTCAGAAGGGTGTTTATTCTACACTGATTCATGCTTTTGAAGTGACAATCTCTAGTTTTCTCCCGTCAGCTGGCCCTGGTTCACTCCAAGCCGAGCTTGCAGCGCGCTGGCAACCGACGAACGTTGCGAACGGAGAAAATTGAAAATTAAATGGGAAACGAGCTGTAAAACCGCCAGCAAAACACAATTATCCAGCGAGGAAGAAATTAAAAACAAATTTACACTGGACTAGAGCACCACCCAGCGCCAGGCCCAGCGTAGAGACCGCTGGATTGGATCGTCGTTTCCGGTGAAAGTAAGTGTCACTATCGGATCGCATCGTCGCGCGCCGTCCTCTTAGTCAACCCGGACGACAAGAAGCGACGGAAGGGATTAATGAAGCTGAAAAATGAGTAAACAAAGATATCCCCGGGAAAACATCAATATTCTTCCCACGCCGTGTCCGGATGGCGCTGCTGCTCGTAGAGCAGGACGGCAGAAGTCGATTGATGGCCTTCGGGAAAATTCAACTCACGAAACCGCGGTGGGTTGAATGATTGGAAAAGGTTCCGTTCTCCATTTCTAGCCTGAAACCACCTTCATGAAGCCCACTGCGCGTTTGACAATGGAGGCGGTGAAAAAAAAATTGCCCTCGTCTCGGTCAGCATCTCCCGCGTGTCGTCGGCGGCGGTCAAAGTGGTCATGAAATCAGCGCTCGTTGGAACCCACCTACTCGCTGCGACCATGTAGGTAGGATTGAAACACATCGCACAAGTTCATCCATCATTGGCCGGACTGCATCAACTGGCCAAGTCATGGCGTGCGTGGCAGGACATTCAGCGTGGGTGCAGCGTGGACTGTGGAGTCTCGGGGAAATTTATGTCGGTCGGTTCGCCGAGTGGCAACAGTGCTTCATTTTGGCCAGTGACAACCGAGAGATTGACTTTTGTGTGAGCAGAGAAGGATGAGTTGCAATCAACTTCGAAGTCGGCAAATGTTTTCTGAACGGACGAAAGCGATCCATTATTGGTGATGGGTTGAAGTGAGTCATCAGAGGTAAAGAGAAGCCATCTTGATTCCAAGTAGGAATTGGTTTTAAAAGTTTTTTCGGCTACTTACCGACATGGACATAATACAAATATTGCAGCTTACCTGGAAGAAAGAAAATAATAATAGGAAAACTGTAAGTGAATGGTTGATACAAATAGCTAGCAGTCAAAGCTTTCAATTTTGAAGGCACAAATCTTTGTTTTATTTCGTCGACCTATTTCCTAACATGGTGACAATCACCGACGCCAGGAAGACGACACCACCACCTGGATCTTATCTAAATGGGTAAGTCCACGACGAAATTGCTTCCCAACAGCAACAGATTCGACTCGCAAAACTTCGAGTCGTGTTCATCCGACACTTGCCATCAAATTTTCAGTAGATTGAGAAATGAACGAAGGCACAAATCTAACGAACTTCAATTTTTTTTTATGCATGACATAAATCACGTTTTCGCTACATAAATTCCGTACAACTGTTTCGAATGTCTTGCTTGAAATGTGTATAAGTTTTGAGATTTTTACCATCAAAAGTCTGCAATTTGGAGATTCAATCTACTTTCTCCTTCAAGATGAAAAAAATCAGCGGATTTGTGTATAACATACGACCGGTTAACGAAGACTGCATTAAACCGGTTGGTGCATTAAAATGTTCAGTAGTTAGATTAGGCATCCTTCAACCCACTTTCATAGCAAAACCTTGTAATTCAAGAGATTCAGATGGGAGAGTTGTTGGAAGAACTTTCACTGGAAGAAAGTTGTTGTTGTTGGTGGAACCTACATATCGACACTAAATTTTCGTACACATCCGACCTGGACCCTACATATAGAACCCATTAAAACGATTGAACTTCCCTTCCGAAGGAAATCGTGATCAGAGATTTTTCGTCACAGAAAATCCCAATGACACCGACTGGAATTGATATCAGTCCGACTGAAGTAAGAAGCAACTACGCATCCTAAGTAACATTGTCAAAACAATCCAAATTTATTCATTTTTATTGAAGTTTTATGAATGCCACTGGAAATCAATTTGGTTTAATTATGGTGCCAGCAGGTTATATATTTTAGTCAGGTTTATGATAGTCTTCACAGCTTCTTTACAACGATCATGAAACCTTGTCTCCTAAAATTCCTTTACTTCTATCAAAGGTTCTATTTAGACTTTATGAACTCGTAAAATGCCGTTCCGAAGTGTCGTTTAAGGACTCATACTATCTTATTATGGTCAGTTGAAAAGAGATTTTGAAACCATGTTGCCTCCAGTAAATGCATTAAACGGCAAATTGGCATTGAGGGCAGAGTTGCGGCTTATCATTTTTGACTTATCCATATTCATTTGCCGATAGCTCTTCTCAGAAGCTCAATTTTCAAATGCATGTATGATGAACTTATGGTGCTTGAGCAGACCCACATTTTGGTCTAACAATACATAGCTCTATCTCTTATATCTCGAGGAAAAGAGCGTATATTCAGTGATCATCGCGATGATATTCGCGGTGAAGATCACGCGATTATCATCGTGAAGATCACTGTGAATATACGCTCTCATGTCGAAGATATAGGAGTTAGAGCAATGTACTGTTAGACAAAGTTGTAGGTCTACTCATGCACTATAAGTTCATCATACATCATATTATCAAATTGACCCTATGAAAGGAGATATTGGTAAATGAATATGCCTGAGTCAAAAATGATAAGCCGCAACCCTGATTGAGGAAGCCACCAAATGACCAAATAGTTTTATAGTAGCCATTGCGAAGATACATTGGCTTTTTGGCATAACTGTGATTTCCTTTCAATCAGCCATATTGAAATAAAAGAAATCAGTGAAATGTGGAAAAATAAATACAGCAAAAATTATATGCTATGAAAAAAAACTGTAGATCGGCGACCAATTTCGGATTTTTTTTAGAAAACCTGATTACCATAAATTTTCAGGAAATTCATGATGAATTTATCGAATATATTAGTTTCAATTTTGTTTTTGTTGTTGTAAACTCGCATAATTTCCGAGGCGCAATAATTTTCAGCTATTATCGTGCTAATATTCACCATAAAAGCAAATGCGCATATGTTTTGGGGCATGATCCGCAAAATAAAACTCAATTTGTTTTGGATATTTTGCTATCAAACAAAATTTTCGCAACACTGGAATTTTTTTCTTCGATATTATTTACTGTTAAATGAATCAGTACAGCAAAGAATCGAACAAAGCTGAACATCATTTGTGAAGGTTCTTAAGTGGTCATAGCATCTTTCACTATAACTTTCACAAAATCTTTATGGTCTTTTAAAGGTTTTATTCGTTTGTTTTCACAACCGTCTATAGGGTGGGTCACTTTGTACTCATTCCGGCTTTAAAGATGCATAGAGGAGGTGTTTATTTTTTGAATGTCATTTTATCAACAAACCCAGGAGGAGGGCTATACGGCTGGAATAAAACTGAAACTGTTACTTGGGAATCCCAAGCTGGGATACGACTTCACCACCGGCCCCGTCAAATAATTAATGTTAGTTTTTCGTTATTGAATTGATAATTGCGAAAAAAAATTCCAAATGATTCAGCCATAAACGTTTAGTGTTTCCTAATTTTTTTTTTTTTTGAGAACGAGTGCCATTTTTTTTAAATTAACATTTGGCAAACTAGCCTTGCCGTTAGGTTGCTAGATGAGTTATCTGCGCTTTGCAATAACATAGGAGCCATTTAATTGTCTTACCCTTGCTTGCAATTGCGCATATGATTAAAGGTATGCGGCAGATGAGCCGAAATCTGAAAGCATTTATTGGCCACCGCTGGACTGCCAATTGACAAGAATATGCAACGGTAAGATAGGGATGTGGCAAACAACCTCTTTTCGCTAGGGAAAACGAATTGGTCGTTTAGAAGCAGATTTAAAATCTAGACCAGGATTCATTATAGTATCAAAGCAGTTTCGGTCTTCTGTGGGAGCAGGTTATTTCACTTATCATCGTTGAGTTTCGCTCGTTACTTGATGAAATCACACTTCTGGTAGACTGATTGGTTGATTTTGACGCCTCTCTGAATGAATGTTAAGGGGTTTTTACCGGAAGCAGTAATTCCTGCCCCAGGGGGAGACTACCTAATCTTGCATTAATTTTAATGCCAACACTCTGAGTATTAGTGAAAATAATAAAATTCTAATATCATACGGTATTATGATATCATAAACTGTCAATACAATGCTATAATTTTATTATCAGTGTATAGTTATTGCGCAAGGTTTGCTTTTTTTTTATTTTGTTGACGTACAGCGGAGTCGTCAGCTAGTGGCAAGTCAATGTCGTGCAGCTTAGGTCCGGCACATCGAGTAGTTTACTTATGTTGGAAGCAAAAATATTGTAAACATTGCTGAGCACGTGGGTGATGACGCCAAACTACCATAACATCAATGACGTCTATATAAGGTCTGGCGCAGTAGCCACAACAATATTAGTGAAATGAGCAAAACTCGCTTATGACACTAATACCACTGCATTCCTTGCGCACGCTACACAAAAGCTCGCAAAGTGCTACGTCATACTATTTACTTTGATTCGTTCGCTCCGTGATTGTTTATTGTATGCGCTATAAAACCTTATTTTTCAACCGATTCCAATCTACCGATGATGGAAAATTGGCTCTATATCGCTACTCGATTGTCAAGTCTCAGTGTTTGAAAGCTTTTGTGGCAAAAATTCAATTACCTCAGTTAAATTCACTATAAATAATCCATGTTATCGGGAAAAATGCTTCTGCTCAATAATTGCCATTTGTATCATGATTATTTCCACAATTCAGCATTCATAATAAACGTTTGAACCGATTTTTTTGATCTGAACCTATGCCCGCCAATAGAAAGTTCAATAGTGTTACGTCATCACTCGTCGGCTCAGCAATGTTTACATTATTTTTGCTTCCAATACAAGCAAGCAGTGCGTTGCCCCAGACCTTCTATAGACGTCATTGCCATAACATTCCATACTGTGAGCTGATAGTTAGACATCACCATAATCAGCTGTTCCGTGTAAAAAGGTAAACATTGAGACAAAGCACAAACACCACTATACATTTCCACATCTCACGAATACCAATAAGCCACGGACAATCTGTCAAACTAACATGTACACTCCAAAACGAATTTACTCTAAATCACGTTATTGTCAAGATTAATATTTTAATCTTGAATTAGTGGTATTATAATACGATTTAATGCGAAAATTAAAGATGTCTCTCTCCCTAGTTCCCGCCCAAATCATCACCGAAGCCGGGTGGTGTGATCT
>JASCZW010011830.1:0-30665 GCA_034211315.2 Aedes japonicus
ATTCTTTAATTTCATTAATCTTTTTATTTTTTTTCGGAATTAAAACCAATATTCCTCGATGAATTAAAAAAGGGTACTTTAAAAATTTCTTTTGAAAACCAGTGTATTGAGTCAAATCTATACGACTACTAACGCAATCAATTATGAATCATAATTTACTACGTTCAGAAATCATAACATACATATTCAGTTGAGGCAAATAAAGTTAGGGTTTGCAGTTTTTATTATGTAAGAGTGAAATATCTATTGAATGACACATTAACTATACAAAAAGTTATCAATTAAATTAAATTATTAGGAATAATAGCTACTTATTTTACTACCTAATACCTCCACTATTGGTACCGGACGCTTCGCACAATACTTATTAATATAAATATTATATTTTTTCTGAAAACTTATAGTCATTTTCTTTGTAGAATCACCATGGGCAAATGCCAGTTCCGCCTCGAATGGTTAAAGAAAACCGACTCCAATGACTGCGCTGTTTCTGAATGGGCCCGTAAGCATGAGTGAAACAGAAGCGTTTTGTACATTGTGTAACAAAACGTTCACAATAAATAAAGGCTTCCAAGCGATCGATCAACATTCGAATACCACAAAACATAAGGAGGCGTGGATGCTTCTTAACGGCTCAGATCAACTGAGAATTTGTGTTGTACCTGAATCTGATCGCACTAGGGCCGGACCTGCAGAAAATATCTCGGCCAAACCAGCGGTTGGGAAGTTGCGGATGTTGAGCACACGAGATGCAGCAGCTAATGCCGAACTCATATGGGTCCTGAAATGCATCGCATCTGATTTTCCTGCCGTTTCCTGTGATGGTATCCGAGATACATTCAATGCAATGTTTCCCAACGCAGTTCCCAGCGATTTTCGCTGAGCCAAACCAAAGTTCGGTATCTGGTATCCGATGCATTAGCGCCGCATTTTCGAGCAACACAGCTGAACGAAGCCCGCGATTGTCTTCTTACGTTGTGTTATGATGAGACAACGAATTCTGCAGGGCGGAAGGAACTACAAACGATCATCCGATATTGGTCGAACAGAAGTCGCAGATTGTGTCCAGCTCATTTGCAAACATTTTTCATCGGTTCGGCTACAGCTGAAGACATTCTACAGAAACTGAATGCAGCACTGCATAATGCTGGCATACCGAGGAAGAATCTTTTGATGCTTGGTAAGTTCGCTTCTATGCAGGGCATTTATTTCTAAATAATTAAACACAAATCATTGTTAAATATTTGACGTAATTGCAAAGACATGACTTTGAATAGGGAAGATATTTTTAAAAATGCGTGGATCATAACTTGATAGAATTTACGCTTGAGATGGTTGGGGTGTATGTGACAAAATTGAAGTTTCGAGAAAATGGGCTTCAAAAGTAGAAATTTTTTCCATACAAATTATATGGGACTACTGAAAATAGATTTTTCTAGGAATTCTTCAAATTTTCTATCAGCCGTGAAAAAAAATCTAAAAATAGCGGAAAGATGCTCGGATGTAGAAACCAAATTGTTTTTGCTGCTGCGTAGACTGCCACGGCCGTTAAAAATCACATTCAAGTGCTAAAAATAGCATTAAAGCTTGATATCTATAGTACTTTTGGGATATTTAACTTAATATCGACCAAGATGTCACTTGCACCCCTTTGCTAAGGGCCCCTCACTAATTAGATAAATTTCTCTTTTTGAGACAATCATACCTTTTGGAACATAATTATACTGCTCACAAATTACCTTACTCAACATATCTTATCAACTTCTATTACAGGCGGTGACGGACCCAACGTGAACAAGAAGATTGAACGGCTAATGAATGATCAACTGCTTGACGAACGAAAAAAGTCGCTGTTGAATATTGGAACTTGTAATATTCACACGCTTCACAACGCCTTCCAAAAGGTATCGAAGAGTTGGGGACCTACGCATCGGAACTTATCATTGCCGTATATTACTTTTTCAAAGGATGGCCGTTAAGGTTAGAAGATTTTGAGAAAGTGCAGGCTGAACTGAGATTGCCCACTAACAGTTTCATCAAACACGTTTCCTCTCGGTGGTTGACGTTGGAAGAATCAGCGAATAGAATCATTCAACAATGGCCGGCATTGGTGAAATATTTTACCAGCTTCGTTCTAAGAAACGCGCTGCGTTAACAAAAACACCATCCTATGGCAGGATAATGAAATTTTTGAACAACCCGACCATGAAAGCTGAAGTACTGTTCGTAGCATCAAGTGCACGCATCTTCACCAGGTTTACTGGTAAGTAATACCTATCTTAATAAATCTAGTTGTCGATAAAATCAAGGATCGGATTCAGATCCATGTGAAACATCATCTCAATCTAATAAATCATTCAATACAAAATGGTAAATTTGTTGAATAGAAACAGTGTAAAGGGTTTTTACGTAAATAACTAAAGGTATTCGATATTATATACTATTTATTCCATTAAATGGGTTCTTTAAATATGCCTCCTAGGGCACGTAATGTCGTGACATGCGGACCGGTGCGCCGGATTTAAAGTACAAGCATTGTACGTAATGTAATTAATCTCGTAATTAATGAACTTTAAAGTTGGACTGAAAGTAATTAAAAATATTTTTCTGTACTGAACGTAATTAAAAATACTGAAGATGTAATTTAAGGTACTGATAGTACAAATATTGGACTTTAATTACGAAATTACGACTGTAATTAATGTACTTAATAATAAGTACGGCGTAATTAAAGTACTGAAAGTTGTAATTAATGTAATTAATTTTTGCCTGCGTCGGATTTAAAGGGTTATTGCGTGCCCCTCGTATGCCTCTTCGATGTCTGGTAACAAATCAAAACATTCGCCATATACCTATATTATATTCAAAAATATAATAAACTAATTTATTAATGCAATTAATGTAATAAATAACTAGATTCTTCCTCTTTCTGGCATTACATCCCGATTGGGACAGAGCCTGCTTCTCAGCTTAGTGTTCTATGTGCACTTCCACATTTTATTCACCGAGAGCTTTCATTGCCAATTATACCATTTTTCGCATTCGTATTTCGTGTGGCAAGCATGATAATACATTATGCCCAAGGAATCTAGAAAACTTTCAACACGACAATTTCTTGGACCAGACCGAGAATCGAACCCAGACACCTTCAGCATGGTCTTGCTTTGTAGACACGCATGTTTCCGCTGAGCTAAGGAAGGACCCTAAATATAAGCTTGATTATATTTCTATTTCAACAAAAAATGCAGTTATAGCTGCGGGTCTCAAGTAAAACAATTGAATTTTAAAATCTGTTACAATGAGGCTTTCATTCGAGCAATACAAATAAATTGTTTTCTAATTACTTAATTACAAGTTGTTGTCACGGCAAACGTTGTATTTCATCAAATAAAATAAAATTAATGATTCAAAATTGATAAGCTAGTTGTCGAATTAGTTTGGAATATGTACTTCAGTGCATTTATTTTGATTGTTTTGTCTTTTCTTTCGGGTACGATTGCTGTGAAGTACTTGAAGTACTTGTTACTTGTTGTTTACAAGTCTGTTGTTTGTCCTAAATTTCTTGAGAGTAGGAGCCGTGCCGTATTTTTTGAAGAAATTTATTAGATTTTTTATTTCTTTATTATAGTGACTTTCAGGAGGCTGGTTCGTCAATTTATTAGACGAATAACGGGAAAGCAGGGAAAATTTCTCAAGTAAATCCCGATAAGAAATTCCAAGGAATCAGGTATCCCCGAAAAAAAAAAGTGGATAGAAAAACAATTCACGAAGATATTTTTATGCACTATTTAGAAAAATTCTAGAAGATCTTAGCAAGATTTTTTTTAAAATTGATAAATGAATATCGGCTTAGATTTCTAGAAAATTTTCAAAAAAGCTTCGGGTAAGAACTCAAAAACTTGTTTGCCAAGAAAACTTCGGAATAATCCCACACCGAAATTCCCTAATGAATTGTATATACATTTCTTAGAGGAATCCCTTCTAAATTCTGAAATTTATTTATTCTTGTGTGAAATGAATTGAGTTTATAGTATTCATCTAAGTTAATGCAAAACTTAATACTAGTTGACCCGACAAACGCCTCAAAAAGAAAAAGCAATGGTGTTATTTTATAAAGTTTTGTATTTTTCTTTCCGATATTTTCATCAGTGAATGTTTCTGCACCGCACACTAGATCATTTGTTCTCTAGATCTAGCTTTCCTCTCAAATTTTTAACTTTTTAGCTTATTTTTTTATTTGCTTTTAGTTTATTTTTCCTATTATGTAAACACTGTAGAGGTTGCTGAAATATGGTTGTATAGGTGATGTGTTTTCATCGTAAACTGATTTTGTTATGAAATGTGTACGATGACAGCAAGGATTTTCTATGCGAATGTTAAACGTTTTCGATTTATTCGCAAAGTCGGCTCAAATCGATGCATCCATTCGCGCGGTAAATCGTGCAAAAGAATTCTAGGTGCATTGTTATTATATACTATAGATCCTTAAAAATATGGTACTCTAAAAACAATATGATGAGAAAAAATATTGATAAGTAATAAAATCATTGAAGTAGGGTTATATTAGTCTCAAAGATTCAAAATGATTTCAGTGATTTGATATAATTACTATACATACCTTTACGTTTGAATTGATACAATTATATTTTACCTTTAAAATCCATAGTTCCGAAAACTTATACTACAACGAATCTATTTGTAGGTTTCTTCCAGAGAGAAGAACCACTTATCCATCTATTGTATTCTGAGCTCGAACGGTTCGTACGTACCATCGCCAGCAGAACCTGTAAGTCAGATGTATGGCCTGCCAATACATCACTTCCAGCGGATATTTTTGATAATATTGAGAACCTGCTGCCTTTCGAAAATGTTGTTGTTGGAGATGATGCAATGACCGAGCTGAAAACAATGAAGGATATTGACAAACTCAGCTTCTTGAACAAGGTCAGAAAACATTATGTTGCTGCTGGTAAGCACGTTATCAAAAAGTCTGGTTTACAGAATATGTTCATCAAATACTGCCAATGCCTCAATCCATCAGCACCCGACGTCAACCGAAGTTCGAAATATATCTTGCAAGTGGCCAAGTCCGTGCCGGTAGAAATTAACTACGATTTACTCGTCGACGAATGGAACCTTCTGAAGCTCGAGGTGGTAAGGGGAGAAAGCGATATCGGCAGAATTGATGACTACTGGAACACATTTTTTGTTTTAAAAACAGCCGGTGGTGTACAGAAATATCCATTGGTCTGCAAGGTAGTCAAAGCGGCTTTGGCAGCTTCCACGGCAACGCCGATGTTGAGCGAGGTTTCTCGGCATCCGGCAGGATCCTTACGGAAAATCGGGCTTCAATGTCTGAAAGGACATTGAATGCGTTCATGACAGTCAAATCCGCAATGCGAACGTTTGGAAAACAACCACATCTGGTTCCAATTTCAAAAGAACTGCTCATGATGGCGCATAAAGCTTACGCAAACTATAAGCAGTATTTGGAGGATGAGAGGCGGAAGAAAGCAGCTGAAGCGGATGAGAAATTGAAGGAGCAAGAGCGGAAGGACGCGAGAAACAAACATTAAAGCAGATGAATAACCTGAAAGTATCTATTGAGAAAAAGAGGAGGAACTGAAGGAACTACGGAAAGAAGAGAAAAGAAAAAGCAAACTGCTGATTAGGTATGCTTACAACAACCAAGAGTAAACTTAAAATTGTGAATCTAAATAAAAAAATATTTTTACAGATTGTTTGCAGAAGCCAACTGCCGCCTCAAAAAAGCGATTGAGAAACGTGACATGCGGGAGGTCGTGTTAGCTCAGGCAATGCTGGAGGGCGTTTCTACAGTGCGCAAGCAACAGGCCACACAGAAAAGGGCCGCGGATCATGCAGAAAATATTGTAGCGAAAAAGAAGGGTCGCCTAATTACCAGCTTTTCCAGCAGAAAGCTGACAAATAGCAGAACAACATACTGATGGTCCCCATTCAGTATGTGGTCAGACTGGACGGCCAAGGGGACCACAGCCTATGTCTGTCGACCAAATAAAGTTCATTTTAGTTGTCCATTTTAATATTCGAAGTCTTTTTTATGGTCACTATTTAGTCACTATTGGGTCACTATTTGGTCACTATTTCTAAGATTTTTAGTCACTAAAGTCACTATTGTTTCCCTATAAGTCCGCTACGAGCCCTGATTTACCCATCAAAATCTCGATTTCCAACGGTTCATCGACGCAACGACCAATTAACATCACCTACGATCTTACGAAAAACATCGACTGGAAGAAGTACGCGAACGCGATCCTTGAAGGAGTTGATTCGGTTGAGACTCTCCTTCCGCTGGAAGAGTACTCCTTTCTGTCGCGTCTTATCATCGATTGCGCACTTCAAGCACAAACGAAGCCTGTTCCCGGTGTAACCACTCGTAAACGTCCTCCCACAGTGTGGTGGGATAAAGAATGTTCCGACGCGAATAATGAGAAGTCCTCTGCGTATAAACTATTTCGTAAACACGGTTCGGTCGAATATTACGAGCGGTTTATGGGCCTGGAGAAAACGTTCAAGAGCTTGATCAAAGCCAAAAAGCGCGGTTATTGGCGTCGGTTCGTCGAAGGGTTAACGCGAAAAACTTCCATGAAAACACTCTGGAATGTCGGAAAGAGAATGCGGAACGTGGTATCGTCGGTCAACGAAGACACGGAGTACTCTAACAGATGGATTTATGATTTTGCGCGCAAAGTTTGTCCTGATTTTGTACCGTTTCGAAAAAACGATAGCGATGCTCCGTCGAAAAAGAATGAAATGGACTCTCCATTTTCAATGGTAGAATTTTCAATTGCCCTTCTGTCTTGTAACAACTCAGCTCCGGGAATGGATAGAATTAAGTTCAACTTGCTTAAACACCTCCCAGACGTCGCGAAGAGGCGCTTGTTGAACTTGTTCAATCAGTTTCTGGAGCTCAACGTTGTTCCGGATGAGTGGAGGCAAGTTAGAGTAATTGCCATTCAGAAACCCGGTAAACCCGCGCCAGACTATAACTCGTACCGTCCCATCGCCATGCTATCGTGCATTCGGAAGTTATTGGAGAAAATGATTCTTCTTCGTCTGGACAAGTGGGTTGAGACGAATGGCTTTCTATCAGATACGCAATTTGGTTTCCGCAAAGGCAAAGGAACGAACGACTGCCTGGCGTTGCTTTCAACTGAAATTCAACTAGCCTTTGCTGAAAAAAAAAGCAAATGGGTTCAGTTTTCTTGGACATCAAGGGGGCTTTTGATTCTGTATGCATCGAAGTCCTTTCGGACAAACTCCACGCTAGTGGGCTTTCACCAATTTTAAACAACTTTTTGAACAATTTGTTGTCCGAGAAAAATATGAGCTTTTCTCATGGAAACTCGACAACATCACGACTTAGCTACATGGGTCTCCCTCAGGGCTCATGTTTAAGCCCCCTTCTGTACAACTTCTATGTCCAAGACATTGATGAATGTCTTGCTGAAAATTGCACGCTAAGGCAGCTTGCAGATGACGGCGTGATCTCCGTTGTTGGACCTAATGCATCGTACCTGCAAAAACCATTGCAAGATACCCTAGACAGTTTGTCTTCTTGGGCAATGAAGCCAGGTATCGATTTTTCTCCTGAGAAAACTGAGATGGTTGTTTTTTCTAGGAAGCATTTTCCAGCACAGTTCCAGCTTCAACTCACGGGTAAAACAATCCCTCATAGCATGTCTTTCAAGTATTTAGGTATCTGGTTCGATTCCAAATGCACTTGGGGAAAGCATGTTGCGTATCTAAAGCAAAAGTGCCAACAAAGAACCAATTTTTTTCGATCCATCACCGGCACTTGGTGGGGCGCCGATCCGGGAGATCTTATAAGGTTATATCAAACTACCATCCTGTCGGTCTTGGAATATGGTAGCTTTTGTTTGCAATCGGCGGCCAACACACACATCTTGAAGCTACAACGGATTCAATACCGTTGCCTTCGAATCGCTCTAGGCTGTATGCACTCGACGCATACTATGAGCCTTGAACTACTCGCCGGAGTACTTCCGTTAACCGATCGTTTCGCGGAATTGTCGTTCCGGTTTCTCATCCGTTGCGAAATATTGAACCCATTGGTAATCGAAAACTTTGAAAAGTTGCTTGAGCGAAATCCTCAAACACGATTCATGAGCTTGTACTATGAGTACATGACTCTGGAGATTGGCCCATCCCCGTTCAATCCCAATCGGACGGATTTTCCTGACCCTTTTTGCTCGTCTGTGAGACTCGATCTTACGATGAGACAGGAAATTCAGGGAATTCCAGAGCCCCATCGTTCGACAATTCTACCTTCGGTTTTCGCGAGCAAGTACCGCCACGTTACATCAGAGATGAAGTTTTACACAGATGGGTCAAAAATCAATGCGTCCACTGGATTTGGTGTATTCAACGATCTTCATAGCGCCTCATACAAGCTCCAGAATCCTTGTTCGATATACGTTGCGGAACTTGCAGCTATATCGTACGCATTAGAGCGGATCGCCTCACTTCCCCTGGTCATTATTTCATATTTTCGGATAGCCTAAGTTCTCTGGAGGCTATTCGTTCAATCAGGCCGATGAAGCACTCGACGTATTTCCTGCGTGAAATACGGTCGTCACTGAGTGCTTTATCCAACAGCTCACACAATATCACTTTAGCATGGGTCCCTTCTCATTGCTCTATACCGGGTAATGAGAAAGCGGACTCACTGGCTAAGGTGGGCGCTATGGAAGGCGATATTTACGAGCGACAAATCGCCTTCAATGAATTTTTTACAATTGCTCGTCAGCAAGTTCTCATCAACTGGCAACAAAAGTGGAATGACGATGATCTGGGAAGATGGCTACATTCTATTCTCCCACAGGTTTTCGAGAAAATCATGGTTCAAAGGGTTGAACATGAGCCGCGATTTTATCCGCGTAATGTCAAGGCTCATGTCCAACCATTGTTCCTTAAACGCGCATCTCTATAGGATTGAGCTCACAGATAGCAGTTTGTGTGCCTGTGGTAACGGTTATCACGACATCGAGCATGTTGTCTGGTCATGCACCTTATATCATGTGGCGAGATCCGACTTATGTGATTCCCTCAGGGCCCGAGGAAAACAACCTGCTAAACCAATTAGAGACGTTCTGGCCTGCCGCGATCTCGAATACATGAAATTAATCTACGATTTTCTAAAACGGATCGCTTTGAAAATTTAGTTGCGTTTGGTCTTGTACTTTTCAATTCTTCCCCTCATCGTGGTTCCCCTTTGTGCCCCCCTCCCTCCCCTTAACCCCTTTTTTGTGTCTCTTTTCAGCTCGTTTACACTCCGAGATCCAGAGCACTTCCTACAGTGCTACAGCTACAACAATAACAGTTCTCTCCTTCGTTCCTTGCCCTCAATCCTTTTCCAAGTATCCAACATTCAAATATTGTATTCCTTAACCTCGAGCAAGCCGCGAGTATTCGGCCCGTCCAACTAACATTAGTATTAAGAAAGCTAAATTTAAATGTACACAGAATAACGGCTCCGCAAAGCTAACGCATTTGAGCCTTGTCAAATAAATGGATTATAAAAAAAAAAAAAAAGGATATTTTCACCAAGTCTAGGAGCCTTCTAACCTTCTTTCAACTCTTGTTATTTAATAATGAGCATGAGCATGATTGAGCACCCGAGGTTCCTACTCTGTTTTTGCCAGATCAGCTGTTATTACACAGAAAACCAACAGATGATGCTTGGGAATAACATACATCTTCAATGTGTAAAAACTGGTGATCTCAAACTAAGGCAATACCGGCAGCGGCCCCGTCCGAATGAAGGTCAAGTAAGTAAAGGGTAGGAACATGTTGACGTGATACTCGCTTTATTGGACGCCAAGAACACCTCTGCACTTCCACGAGAAATCACTGGGATATTTGAGAACAGGATTGGGTAGCAGCAGGGTTCGTTTTGGTTAACGATAAGCTGTCAAGCTGAAATATTTGAAAATTAGTACCGATATCCGATTTGAACCGATTTAAACCAACAGTAAGGATGCTATTTTGGCCACAAACAGAGTGTGACAGTTGTAGTTCATTAGGAAAACAGGTTAATTTATCTCAACTCCTCAGAGCCAACTTGGACTGGAGTCACTTACACCGTGTCCAATATATTCTCATACACTTTTTCCTCGCATTGGTGTCGTGCAACTACTCAACATGCTTCACGTATGTATTGGTGTAGTTTTGCACTATGTTTACACAAACGCTTTTAGGTTATGTCCTATTGTTTTCATTTGGTGTTTATCTTTTACCAGCGATTAAGGAGTTTCGTGCTGTGGTGATAAAAAAGTTTTTGAAAGGTGAGCGCCCGGGCGCTATTTTCAGAAATTTGAAAAACCTCGGAGTAAAGCAGGATTTTGTGTACCGAACCATCCAAAGGTACCGGCCCGTTGGATGACCGGAAGAGATCCGGTCGTACTCGTACGGTGCGGACTGCACGAGTTGTTAAAGTGGTCAGGGAACGGATTAGACGAAAATCACAGCGTTGTGTACGTAAAATGGCCGCAAATCTGAATGTTTCGAGATCGTCAATGCACAATATACTGCAAAATGACCTCCAAGCTTTCAAGAAACGTAAGGTTCACGGAGTTTCGAAACCTTCCAAGCAGAAACGACTTGAAAGAGCAAGTCTGCTTTTGCCGAAGCATGGTGGGAAAGAATTTATCTTTTCCGACGGAAAGTTATTCGTCTTGCAACAATCCCACAATGTCCAGAACGACAGACTCTGACCTCGCTCTTCGAGAGCTGTTCCAGAGAGTGATAGGAATGTTCCACGGTTCCAAAGTGCTGCGTAAGTGATGGATTGGGGAGGCATTTGCAAGCGAGGCAAATTACCACCATTTTCATCGAAAAAGGTGTTAACGTGAATGCCGTATATTATAAAACGGAAGTTTTGGAGAAAGTTGTCAAGCCATATGTACAAGAGGTGTTTGGAGATGATCACTATGTGTTCATGCAGGACGGAGCGCCATCGCATACTGCAAATCTCATTCAGGGCTGGTGCTGAGAAAATTTGACCGACTTTTTGGACAAGAATCAATGGCCTCTCAGTTCACCAGATCTGAATCCTTTGGATTATTACGTATGGTCATACATGCTGGCGAAGGTAAATGACCACAGGGCGTCAAATATAAACCAATTCAAAACCGTAATCAAACGAATTTGCGACGAAATGCCGATGGAAGTCGTGCGTGCCACCTGTGACGGTTTCAAAAAACGTCTGGAGCTGGTCAAGAACGTTAAAGGCGGTGTTATTCCAAAACACATGCTGTAGTTGATCAGTATTATATTGCAATATAATGGGCAAAGTTATCAATAAAATCTGGGTTATCGATTTGAAATAAATAGAGTTTTATTTTGTATGAGAATATATTCGACACGGTGGGACAATGGGACAATGGTTTGTTTGTTCCAAGATAAAGGGTGTCCACGATGAAATTGCCACACACAAAATTGATTCGCAAAATTCGAGTTTTTAACCGATTGCCATCAAATTTTCAGGGATTGAGAAATAACTATTAAACTTCATTTTACCATTTTACTTGTAATTTATTTACAGTCCATACGCAAATGCCCGCACCTAGGCCTTAACCCCGGCCATAAGATTCTGCACAACCTGTGAATCAACCGTTTTTTGCATGTAAACCTATACTTTCTTCAGTTCCTCGACTGTCTTCACTACCTTAGGTCGTTTAAGAAGGTGCTGCTTCATAATTGCCCAGTACTTCTCGATGGGGCGGAGCTCCGGAGTGTTGGGAGGGTTGAACATTTTCGGCACGAAATTGACCTTATTGTCCGCATACCACTTCAGCACGTCCTTGGAGTAGTGGCATGAGGCCAAATCCGACCAGAAGATTGTTGGGACGTTGTGGGCCTTCAGGAGAGGAAGCAGCCGCTTCTGGAGGCACTCTTTATGTACACCTGTCCGTTCATCGTGTCCTGGGTCACGAAAGGTGCATTCCGCTTCCCGCACGTGCAGATGGCTTGCCAAACCAGGAATTTCTTCGCAAATTTGGACATCTTCTGAGTGCGGACATGCTCCTGAACGCTGAACTTATCCTTGGCCGTGAAAAACAGGTTGCCGGGGATCTGTTTGAAGTCGGCCTTCACATATGTTTCGTCGTCCATGATGCAGCATTCAACTTTCGTCAGCATGTTGAGGTACAACTTCCTGGCACGGGTTTTGGCGGAGTTGTTCTGCTTCTCGTCGCGATTAGGGGCCTTTTGTACCTTGAACGTTCGAAGCCCAGCCTTAGTTTTGGCCTTCTGGACAAAACTACGGCTTAGGTGCAGCTCTTAGCCACATCTCGAACGGAGGCGTTCGGATTTCGGTTGAAGGCCCCAACTACGCGGTTGTGATTTTTGGTGTTGTACGGAATACTTTTTCCTTCACTTCTGGGCTTCCGATCGGTGGTCAACCGTTCCTCGAACCGCTTAATCACTCGCGACACCGTGGAATTCGCGATTCCCAACGTTTTAGCGATGGAACGATGCGAGAGATCCTTGTTCTCGTGATGAATGCGCAAGATTTTATCACGCACGAGCTGTTCTTTCGACTCCATTTCCGCGAGTTTTGATCACAGGACTTTAAAACTTGCAGGATGTAAATAATGCACTATGAACTAAATCCACCTAAATTTTCATTCTACCCAACGGTTAAAAAGTTAGAGCAATTTCATCGTGGACACCCTTTAGGGTGGCCCAACGAGCATGGCGAACGACGCAAACCTAATAAAAATAAATTTTATTGATATAGATACAATGTGTAACAATTATTTATCTTGCTCCATGTCCTTAAGAGCACTTACTACCTCACGAGTCGCCTGTACTCAATTCCGCAGGCGTCCGTCCATTTTCTCACTGGAACCGTTCGAAATAATGACATAAAAACTTTTCCGCAAACAACAGAACGAACACTCTTTATGTACCAAGCTGCTTTTTTCAGCTCGAGAGCGCACACAACTTCTTCGGAAAAAAAAGTTACCGATCTAACTATGCCCGATAGTAAAAGCAGATCGCATGGAACACGCACTCACGCCATCAAACAATAAATGACCGAAACAATAGATAACTCGCTACGTCCGATGACAAAACCGACATCAAGGTGATACGACGCTTAAACTAATTATATAGGTCGTAATTAACCAGCTAATAATGACCTAAAACGATCACAGTACAATCACAATCATATCTCACTATTCTCATTGGGAAAACAAGGATATTCCTTAATATGGCGATTCGTCGACTATGGTGCACCAAAAGAACGGGTCAATCAACCACAAAAACAATCATGATCTACACCCACAGCAACCAACATGTATCACCTGACCGCAACTTTATTGTTCTATTCTTTTCGCTCACTCGAACAACCGAGCCGCTGAACAATAGATATGGCGCTATGCCTGATAATAGAATAGTGCGCAACAAAGAATCGACACAATTACTTCTAGATCTTTGAAGGCACAAAACTAAAAAAAAAAACTACAAAGATTTCACATATGCCAAACTTAAATAATGATTGTTGCAATACTGTAAAAGCATAAAAAATTTCTACATGTTTATTCATTAATGTATCACAAAATCGGTTAGGGGGAGGTAACTTATCAAAACTTCCGGTCCATCTTTAGGCATATTCGGTACCAGGTGGGTCTCCACCGATTGCCTGTCAATTTGCCAAATTTGGAAGACGTTTGCAGTAAGTAATCTCAAATTATAATAATCCGTCCACTATATCACAAAACATTGCGATTGTTTGAGCGAATTGGATATATTGTATAATTGTATCTACGGACTCATATTTTGTCAGGTCTCTCAATCGGAGTTTGGATGGAGTAGTGTGCAGTGCTGTGCATTTTCGTGACGGTTATAAGACTATGACCATCATCTTCGCATGATCATTAGAACTCACGAATGATGGTCAAATACTGTGTCACTCAAAAACAGGTTGATCCCATTTGACCGTTTGTAACAAAAGCCTACTTGACTTCTGGAGAATGTGATATGAAGAGAGTAGAAAAATCAATCACTCACTAAGGGAACGGCCATTAATTACGTCACGCAAAAAGTGGCTATTTATAGCCACATTTCAATATCAATTGGATTCTCCTCCTGTCATAAAGACTTTTCGACGGGTTGATTCAGATTCCGAACGACATCCAAAAGAGTCCGTCGATCAGCCAAATGACCAGATCAGTTTGAAGACCCTCTGTATGAAATAAATCAGTTTGAATAAATATTCACTGGTATTTTTCCCGACCGATTCTCCTCATTAACATTTTTTTAAACGGGCACCCGTTTTGAGACCAATTTTGGCATATTCTACCTGGCTGTTGCATACGTATGATTTCGTCAGTATAGTCTCATTCACCTTATTATCTTTCTTTCGTTGAAATACGCAAAAAAAAATCTGCCAAGAAACTACGAAAACACAGCATTGCAAAGTGGACTTGTTTGTATGAAAAATCGAATAAAGACTGGATTCGGAAAAAATGAGACACACAATAATGATCACCAAAAATTCATTTTAAATCGGATACTTCTCAAATTTTCAGGGATTAAATAACTATATATAAGCTATGTTTTGGCATAATTTATTTATTGAATTTCTTCCCCCAAGCTGAATGCTCGTACATTTCTCTTAACACTGCCCATGAGATCTTGGGCGAGGCTTTGTCTATCTTCCTCACACAATTCCTCCCAGTTTTTCTTCAAAGTTTCATGGGTTTTGAATGTTTTTTCGCTCTTCTTCAACTTCTTCTTCAATATCGCCCAAAACTTTTCGATCGGACAAAGTTCTGGTGTATTTGGCGGGTTCGCCTCCTTCGGGACCACATTAACGCCCTTGGCTTCGTACCAATCCAATACAGGTTTGCCGTAATGGCACGAAGCGAGATCCGGCCAGAACAGCGTGGGACCACGGTGAGAGCGGAGGAAGGGCAGCAAGCGCTTCTGCAAGCATTCCTCTCGATAAATCTGCCCGTTTATGGTGCCGGTTGTAACGAACGGCTTGCTGTACTCACTCCGCACTCGCAGATCGCCTTCCACAATAGATACTTTTTCGCGAATTTGTCCTGCTTTCTCTTCCGGAACTTTTCAGTCCGGTTTGGCTAAAATGACATAAATTTACGTGCTCTCCGAATTTTACATGGAACGTAAACTGAAATCTTTTTTTTACATGTCATGACACATATTTAGATTACAGCATCTAATTTTACTTATTTCGAAACTTTCCTAAATTTACATCCATTAAGCCATAAAATTTTGTCAAAAACATACGGAATAGAAAGCGTTCTCTATGAATTCAATGGTTTTTGGGTTCTGCCAAAAGATAAACAAAAAATGGATCGAGTATTCTTCAACTCTTTTTTATTTATTCAAATAAATCAGTGTTTTGAATATGGGCTGCAAAATGGTGAGTCGACAACTGTGATGGAGCGAGCGTCCCCGCAACATAGCTCTGGTCCTCACAAGTTCCTACCTCATGCTTCCACGGGTCAACAGATGACAAAGACCGCCAGCTAAAGGTTGCGTACTTAGCTGGTAGTGCAGCCTGGGCACTGTTGTCCTTCTGACTTCAGCTAGATTGAGGAGGTGCGTGCCGAGCGTCTGTCCACCAAGGAGGTGCGGCTCAAACAGCGGCTTAGTAAGAAACGCTGTATCTCGTCAGCTATACCTTAGGAGGCAGTCCCACCAACGCAATGTAGCCAGCGCGGTAAGATAGCATGCTGAAGTCTTACCATACCACGAGAAATGTAAGTATTCTTTATTTTGTGAGATTTTTCCTCATTTTATTGCCCACAACTATTTTATAAGGAACAGTAGAAATTTGCAATATCCCAGTACATTTACTAGTGCAAATAAAAACAAAAATAAATGTGTTAATTGAATCTAAAGTTCAGTATAGCCGTGAAATTTTCATTTTGTCTTAACTTTTTATAAATCATTTATGCTAAAAATGTCTACTGTTCCTTTAATAACTACACAGAAAAAAATAATTAATTTTAACAAGCGTGTAAAATATCCTCTCGTTTAAATCCAAGCTAAAGGAGACGTAAACAACGAAATTGTTTGCAACTTTTCATGTTCCATACAACAATATTGGCAATCTTTCATACAACAGGCTGGATTCAGGCGTTATCTGGCTTAAATTTACATGAAATATCCCATTATTTTCTGACAAATCTAGCATTCCCTTTATGTGCATTAGAAACGTAGAAAATTCAATGTTTGTTTTTATCTGTGTATATAACGGGGATTCCCTGGGGGGGTAGCCTAAGGCAGTCGAAGGATTTGTTGACTGGACAAGGGTTCGCGGAGTCGCCAGTCCCTTGTCATGCGAAGACACGCGGCCTTCTGGCCGTAGTCTTCCGACGGTCCTTACTGAGATCGGCTGACCCTGCTACAAGAAGCCATCACGTAGGCTATTCTCTCAGAACAACCTGCTGATAATAGTCCTTCAGCCATACACTGATAGGCAAAATAAAGTGCCCACCTCATCGTTTTTTCAATTTCTCTCATTTACTTGGTTCAAATTAAATTAAACACACTGTATTTTTTTTAATATCTTATTTTTTATATTCTTTTTAAGTTTCACTTATGGAGTACTGCAGAATAAGGAGTTTTACTTAAAGAAAAAAAAACCAATGTGTTGAAAAAAAAAAAACAGTGAAAATAAAGTGCCCACTTCATTTAGGCTACAGAAAACATAAACTAGAGTAAAATAAAAGCATTTCAATAATTGATGTGTCCTCTATGGCCTTCAGGACCTCCTGCAGGCGCTTCGACATGCTCTCGACCAGGTTCTTTAGGTGCTGTGGATCTAGCTCTTCCCAGGCGCGCTCCAGGGCTTCAAAATAGTTATTTTTATTGGTAACACAAGTTTTGTCAACCCTGACATCGAGAATCGCCCACAAATTCTCGATGAGATTGAGGTCCGGGCTTTGTGGAGGCCATTCCAGCGGTTTGATCCGACACGACCGGAAGAAAGACTTGTTCTTCTTGGCAGTATGCTTCGGGTCGTTGTCCTGCTGGAATACGAACTTCTCTTCAAGGCCCGTCTGGATCAGCGAAACCTCCAGATTTTCTCGCAGGATGTTGATGTAAGAATCTGCCGTCATTATCCCGTCGATTTTCACAATGTTTCCCACTCCACTCCACGAAAAACACCCCCAGACCATCACATTTCCTCCTCCATGCTTCATCGTGCCTTGGATGTGGCGCTCCTGAAGCTCCTCTCCCGATCTGCACCAAACACGAACTCGCCGCTTTCGGTTAAACAGCTCGAATTTTGATTCATCCGTCCAGAGAACCGTTTTCCAGAACTCTAGGGGCTTATCAGCATGCTCCTTAGCAAACTTAAGCCGTTTGGCTTTGTTTGCGTTGCTGATAAATGGGCACTTCCGGGCAAGTTTGCTATTCAACCTCTGTGCTACGAGACGGCGACGAACAGTTCGACCGGAAACTGATAACTGAAGGGTTTCCTGGATCTCACGGACAGTTACCTTCGGGTACTTCTTGACTTCGCGCATGATCTTGGTGTCCGTTCTCGCATTCGTTTTCCGCTTCCTGCCTCTGCCAGGGCGATCCACCACTGATCCAAACGTTTTAAGCTTCAGAAGAATTTTGCCAACCGCTGCTTTACTGATACTGTACTTCTTAGCGACAGCCTGGTGCGATTCACCGTTTTGCACATCACGAATGACCAATTTTCGGATACACAAGGGAATTGCTTTCGAAAGCACTGCGTTCTCCATTTTTTTCAATTGAATCAAATGCGATCACGTATACAAATGCACCAGGTTGAGCCGTTTGCTTCAAAACATGTCAAAATATCAAAACATAAACAATCGAGGGGTCTTCCAATGGAAACTTATCGAAAAAATATCGATTTTTGAAGTGGGCACTTTATTTTGTCACTGTTTTTTTTTCAACACAAATTGATTTTTTTTTTCTTTAAGTAAAACTCCTTTTTTCAGTATTCCATAAGTGAAACATAAAAAGAATATAAAAAATAAAATAAGAAAAAAAAACTACACTGTGTTTACTTTAATTTGAACCAAGTAAATGATAGAAATTGAAAAAAACGAAGAGGTGGGCACTTTATTTTGCCTATCAGTGTAGGTAATCCTTGCACTGATGGTGGGTTCTTATTACACATCACATCACATCATCATGTAAATCAGTGTTTTGAATATAAAAATAAGTAATATCAAAGAAGAAAAAAAATTATCATACACACTTAGAAAACTTCCTGTACATTTACGTCTTATTAGATGCACCCAAACGAAGTGGCTAAAATGACTTTAACGGAAATCTTGGCTCTCCGATCGATGTATGGTGCTTGGCATGCTTAGTCATGACTTTAAAATCGTCTGTTGTAACACCGCAGCTAAGTATCGGACATTCGTAAAGAATTTCACTTTTTTTTCAACATGGCGTTGTCTCAAGTGCTGCCGATCTGCCACAAACGACTTAAAAACCACTTCACATCCAAACGCGCACTTGAAAAATGTAAAATGTCTGTACAAACGAATATTTTTTTTATAAAACGTATGATTTGCGCAGATCAAATTACATATCACACGTTTGACGTTGACGAATGACGTTTGACTAAATACTTTGAGGTTGTTTTTTTTTTTTTCATATGTCAGACGTCATGTTATTTTAAATCTCTTTCAACACATAATTCTGTCTTGCACTTCCTTAAATGTTTGCGATCATGTTATTTTAAGTTTTTGAACACCTAAATTCAAGTTCATGACGTAGTTTTCAGAAGCTATTGTAACATTAAACAAGTTGACGTGAATTCACAGCAAATTGGCTTTATTATTGACCTTCGAGTAGATGCTTTTGTAATACATTTGTTTAAACTTAAAATTAAGTCCTTTATGCAGTTACGTTACCCTAAAATTAGATCATTTTTCCATTAGTGCTTATGTAATATTCAAATTTTTTAAGAGTGTAGAATTGTCGATCACCGCGCCCAAGATAGCTCTTCCTGTTTCGAATGCATTTTAAAACCTACTTGACAGATTTTTGCAATTTTGCACACATAAACATAACACTCTAAATTAGTATTTTCCAAAGTTTCATTAATTTTTACCCACGCAAAGTTACACCCAAAACAAAGTGTCGCATTTTTTCCGAGTCCAATCTTTAAGTGTGCTAATTGTCTGGCCGCCACTGTATATGCTCCCTCAACAGGCCATGAAAAACTCGAGATGTCCAGTTCTCGGCACCTTCTTAAATATACACCAAAACATCACTTCCCAGGACAGGGAAGGCAAGGACAGGCCAATCGTAAGGACCGACGCAGGTGTTGAATAAAAAGATCGATGGAAAAGAAGAGTATCCTAGCCCAGGCTGCTTTTCTTGTGCCATAAACAACCATCGTAGGGCAGTGTATGGTCAGCCATTCTATCCCATGCTACCATAAATCAAATCATGTTGTTGTTGTTGACTTTCAATCTCGTGCTATTATTAAACATTCCTAATTACCCGAAATATGTTTTTGTTGTTTGAGGTTCTGAGCATATACATTTGAGATTATAGAATTCAAATGCCACATGAAAAAAACCTTGATCTTCCGCTTCTTATCAGAGAAATGCATGTTAAGAGTTATCACCATTTTTAAAGCCATCCAATTGCTTAATTTTCAATAATTTCCACTCATCACACACAAGTGTCCATGATTGTCTTGCGTCTACTTGCATCAACAACAGCGGAAAAAAACATCTAAATACCTATCACCGACTTGAGCAATGGCGATAGTAAATGCAGTGCAAGCCAGCGCGTTGGGTGGTAGATACCTACTGGTAATGCCGTGAGAACTCCCAATTTTCCTCATAGCATTATCGCCGTCGATGCTCTACGGTCGTTTAGATTTCCACTCTTCTTCCGCCGCCATTATGCTCATCTCTCGCACACTCGCGCTCGTTCTCTCTCAACCAACCATCATCTCGCAATGAGCACGCGTCTCCTCAAATCGACACGTCTATACAGTGTGGTATTATCATCTACTCAGCATACGGCCGAACCCGTTTTTTAGATTATAGGGAAAAATCTCTGGAAAGACGCACTCAGTTCGCGTTAGAATTTCATACCATGAACAACCCCATTGTACCGATGAGTAGTTTTCATTCATGTCGTATTGAATACGACGGCAATACCAGAGACTAGGACTCGTTACAAAGCTGAAGGCGGCCAATCGCGCGCGATTTGTGCATTCTTTTTTTGGTTTAAGTCTCTCTGTTTGAGTTCACAACGTTCAGTAGACAAAGTGATAGCGAAGTTTTGCTTTCCGCGATTTTAGTAAACACCGTACCAGGAAGAAAGGGATAAGCGTTCGATTCTGTTTGAAGAAAAGGTAACCTGCACTACGGAGAAGGGTGCAGGTCCTGTGTATCGTCCCTGATGACGACCACGACGACGACGACGATGATGATGACGACGTCGTTGTAGGTGTGGTGAATCGCCGTGAAAAGTGGCAGTGTATATTAAGGTTTGACTTATAAATATATCTACGTACTCTTTAGAACGGGGATAGGCACTAACTAAACAACAAATCTCGGCTGGTCGTGAACGAAACTTAGTTGTTTGTTTGTTAGTTTCCGTTTGTTTTGGCGTATTGTAGTTTATCAGAGTTGCGTTAGCTTGTTCATTGTTGAAGGAAAAATTTGGAATTGTTAAAAATTAATTGTTGATTTCGGCGAAAGCGTACTTCGGAATAACCAAAGTGAAGTAGCTGAATAGCTTTTGCACCGGTGGGACGTCCCACTAGATGGATAGGAAAATTTATAGTGAGGGAAAGTTTCCTTTGTGAGTGATAAAAGTATAAACGGAGAAAAGGAAAGCAACTCAGGACAAAAAGAAAAACGAAAATTTGATGTAATACACTCGGTTTTCCTTTTTTTGTGTCTCTGCTGTCGACTGTTTGAGCATTGAAGTGGTGGCCATTCGTTAACGTGACGTGCAAGTGTGTGTTGGTGTGTACGTGCTGTTGGGTTGGAAAAATCGGAAAAAGGATCATCAAGAAGGAGCCGCTACGAGTCAACATCGACACGCGTTCGTGTCTGTAGACGTGTTCCAACTGTGCGACTCTCCCTCCGATCGGTGTGTGCTTGTGAGTGTGTTGGAGAATCGAATTTTCCGCGTTTATCCTTTGTCCCCACTGCTCCAATTATGGTGTTTCTATGTATGTGATGGTGAAAAGTTGTAATACAATGAACGTCCCTCTCCAGTAGGATAACAACGTCTCGGGAGAAACAAGTCGTAAACACTTAAAACGCATATCTAGTAGTCTTCGCCCGACTGTCGTCGTCATTAGCCACCGTGGAAAAGCGCGCATTGACAGCTGAGCAAACCTTGCCCTGCCCTAACCCCCCATTCCCACCCCATATCCTGTGAAAGGTTTTGCGAGTAATTTTGCGCCTTTGCTTGTGTTTGTGTTCAAACTGCGAGAAACAGACAGCGAAGAAGGCTAAAGATACCTTGATACTATTGCGACGACGAGTACAACAACAACAACGACATCGTCTCATCTGTAACAGGTACGTTGACTGTCAACACACTAAACATGCCATCATTCGAGATGCTTTATTTTCCAAGTCACCACAGCGGGTTGTATAATAACAGCGTTGCTCAATGCGCCTCGTTGCCGATTCGTGTGTTTATTGATTTTGTATTATATTATAGTTTTCCATGTCCCACGGCCAGTACCCCTCTCTATAGATCATTACCGAATGACAGCCTCGCTTGACAGTTCAGGGAGCTTGTTTACAGGTGTTAATTTGAACCACTCAATCGAAAATTTCAATTTGCTTTCCGATTCTGTACGATTAAATTCAAGAATATGTAAAAATACTTGGTGTCTATTTTCCTGCAATTTATTTCAATCGTAATAAATTTAGAACACAAAATGTCAAACCGATCTTACCGAAAATATTCTAAGTCCACGTAAATAACTCCTGAACTGTCAAAACTGCATTGATGACGCCATCGTGCAATGATCTATGGAAGCCTATTTATCTTAATGCACATATCCAATTTGTTTAGTTATCAATGGCTCCGAGGCCGATGGCTAGTATACTCATTAGGCTCCCATATACCTATACCAACAGCGCATAAATAACAAAGTGTCAGTCAGTTTGCTATCACTTCAGCTGAATTCTACAGCCATCACCATCACCAGGACCGTCAGCGACCACAACGTGCAACGGGATAGGATGGGATGACGGCAGTATTTTGCTGGAAAGGAGCGCATTAGGCAAATTACTGATAATTACATTTAGTTTTAGCACTGCCTCAAGTAGGAGTTCCATGATGCCATTCCTGGTTGGCTGGTTGACTAGATAGGTACATATATAGCAGGCGACAAGCTGAGCGCATTGTGCTGTTTGTTTTTAATTCATTCACGCTACTTTTGCTCTCAATGTAGGTCAAGTAGATGATTGATTTGATTATGATTTGTTTATTGGTTTGACTTGTGGAAGGAATCCTGCTAGCCACGGTTCTACTTCAGTAAAAATAATTCCTGGTTTGTGCAGTATCGCTTTCTGATCATATGGAAATTTTAGCTTCAGTGTGATCTCTACACACTAAAAAAATAATACCGAACTCGGTTGAATTTCTTCAACCGAGTTTTTCTTATCTGCTCAACGCTCGGTCGTCTGTTCGGTTCAAAATGGAACAACCGAGTTCTCGTTAAACTTTTGAGTTATATCAGTGCACTATGGTCCAGATCACGAATTTACGAGGAAACATGCTCCCAGCGCCTAAACTTGAAACTTTACAGCAAAGTGATGTTCTACAACATGGATTGTATCACTAAGGTCCATCTTTTTATGTTGATTAAAATTAGGGTGGTCCCCATTTTCATGGAAATACAAAAACTAACTTGTTTATTTGCAGAAATAGACGTTTACAGTCTTGGGTAAAGTTGTAGCGCAGAAAATTTCATGAAATTTTCATATATACATTTTTTTGTAGCTTGAAAATTGACCGATTTAGAGCAATTTTCCCTCATTAACTTAGGGTGTACCATAAAAAAATGGTTGTTTTCCCCTAACTTTTTTTTGTTGATTTGTATGATTGGGGCAAACACAAAAAAAATTAAAGACGTCATTTGAAAAGACAACTTATATTGTTTAACATATGTGAAAACTAGAGATATGTTATTTCTGTATCTTGAGAAAATTACATTTTAACCTGGGATGGTTTTAGAAGAAAAGGGAAAATTGCTCTAAATCGGTCAATTTTTAAGCTACAAAAAAATGTATATATGAAAATTCCATGAATTTTCTGCGCTACAACTTTACCGAAGACTGTAAACGTCTATTTCTGCAAATAAACAAGTTAGTTTTTGTATTTCCATGAAAATGGGGACCACCCTAATTTTAATCAACATAAAAAAATGGGCCTTAGTGATACAAACCATGTTGTAGAACATCACTTTGCTGTAAAGTTTCAAGTTTAGGCGCTGGGAGCATGTTTCCTCGTAAATTCGTGATCTGGACCATACCCAAGTAACCAAAAGCATTAAGCTATAGCCCGATAATAGTACTATATCAGCATTAATGTTGCTTAAAAGTTCTATATTAGCATATGTTATGCATGCAAGCTTCATATTAGCTTCATAAGTGCACTCAAGCTCCACCCAAAATTTAGCATTATTGCTAGCATTATATGCGCATATAAGGCTGTTATAATGCATAAAAGTATTTATCACGGTCACAGCATATATGCTTTATATCTGAATTTAGTACTAATATAAGGCTATCATAAAATGCTTAGAATTTGTTTACAAACGCATTGAAAAGTAATTTGGAGTCAACAAAAACCAGTATGGCCAAAAATAAGTGGAAAAAAAACTTTAAGCAGTGGAAATTATGGACGTAAAGTGAACCCTAGTAGCACACTTGTTGCCATTCAGTTCAGATAACATAAATATGACTTGCTAAGTTAAAATCAAGGTGGTACAACTAATTATGACCGTAGTGTGCTACTTGGGAAATTGTATCGAAACTACGATACTTCTAAACTTAGCAAACCTGATTATATTGAAGATTTGATTCCAGAATCTGCTAAATCTCCATCAGCCAGTTAGTTCTACGCCTTCAAATTCGTTCGTAGAATCCGAAGATGAAATTTCTAACCATTCTGGAACAGCTTATAGCCAGGCACAGGCAGCAAAGGCAGCGGGCCAACCATACATGATTATACCTTGGTTTAAGACGCTGTACAGGATATTTTTGCAATGTATTAAATTTAAAAAATATGACTTTACTCATACTAATACACCCAATACTAAAAGTATGGATTTACACTAAGCGGTTTGCTAATAGCTAGATAATGCATGCATTTTTACTCCTTTTTTGCTAAAGCTATCAATAAGAAGAAGCAGAAGAAGCAATAGTTCTTGAAGTAAATCGGAAACAGACAGCAGATAAATGCAGAATAATAGCATTAGCAGTGCCACAAACGGGCTATCAAAACTGACAGTTATGTTCAGGTGCATTAATATAGCATTACTAATGCTATCTACGAGCTGTAACTTCTGCATTATATAAGCACGTTATTTCGCCTTTCTTAGCATTATATTAGCATTATATCTGAATAAAGAGCTTCAAAGCATTTAAGTGCTGCTTTATATGCAGATATACTGCTAATATAATGCCACGTTTAGTGCTGAATGGTTACTTGGGTAGTGCAGTGATATAACCGCAAGGATCACGTACGAGCGCGTTGGTTTATAGCAATAATGATGTCGTCTAATTTATATGTATCTTTACACAAATCTCGAGTAATTCATGATGAGGGCCTAAAAGCCATTTGTAAACAATGACTTTATACGTTCATCTCTCACGTATCACAAGAATCGTACTATTTCCGGATACTTCATACAGTAGAACTTACATTCTTCTATCAGATGCTGCTTTCTTTTCATGAGAGTGATTGAGGATTCAAGAGAAATCGACACTTAAAGTCATTGTTTACAAATGGCATAAACATAAACGACTCGAGAAATGTTAATAAAATATTTCTTTAATTTTACTTTGAATCCGTCCCTTCTTATGAATTTGGCTCCATACTGCACTTCTGCGATCCTCATCTTTCTGGAGCCATGCTATTCAACGTTAGGATATAGCACGCGAGACAAATCGAATCGCGCGTACGATATACTAGCGTTGATAGCATAGCCCTGAATGAAAAGAAGCATTCTAATACAGTACGAAGCAGAATTCTAAAGAGGCGACGGGCCTCAGTTATTAAAAAAGGAAACTTGCAACAAAGCAAAATAAATTTGCACTTGGGAGGTGTGGCTATTTCTGTATTCATCATAGAATGAAAGTAAATGAAATAAAACTGAGCAGACAATTTGAACCATTTGTTACCCGTTTTAGAGGACCCGGATAGGGAAAAACATATTTTCAACCTGTTTATACGGAGATTTGTATGGGAGAAAAAGTAGGTAAATTTTAAGTAAAAATTGAACTACTTATACTAATAGCACATATTTGTAATTCTAGTGCAAACATTTTGTAAGTTTTCCTCACATACAGTATGTAAAAAAGTTTATCACCTTCTCTGGCATTTTTAAATCCCAAAACATTGATAACATTTAAATATTGGTTTATTTCAGGATAAAAAAGTAAAATAATAATTTGATTAAAAGCACGAACTGTTCGTTCTGACCAAATATATAAAACGATAAAAAATATAAAAAAAGTATATCAAAATCGAAAATCATTAATATTTCTCACTCCAGCAAGGACAGCTTTACATCATCTGGCATTGACTGACAACATTCGTTTTGATTTTGTCTTGTGATGGTTTGTGTTCTGACTTAATTTAAAATACCAAGATTTCTATTGGATTAAGGTCAAATCTATCCAAAACATTGATTTTCTTTCCTTAAACCATTGGGATACCAGCTTCGATGTGTGCTTTGGATCCCCATCTTGAACTGATCTCCCCAGCTTGTTGTTGTCACTTGCTGAAAGTTTTCGTTTCAGTATGTCCAGATAAACCTCTTTTGTCATTGTAATCAATGAATTCAGGTTTCAACACCAGACGACATCGAGACCCAAACCTGACTCTGCAAGAAAATGATAAAGCTTATTGTTGAAAAATATTCGTGTTGCATATCACCTCCACCATGTTTGGCTGGCTTTAAACACTGGGTTTTCAGACTTTCACCGGTTCTCGCCATTTTCTGGCATCATCAACCCAAACAGCATTATTTTGTCTCGTCTGACAAATGACCTTTCTCAATCATCTGTCCATGGATGATCTCAGACCACTTAATCGTTTTAATGTTTTCGCACACCTGGTTTCTTAATTCCCTCTACTCACCTAGTAGATTTGGATTGTTTGATTTACATGGATGAAAATTCCTCTCAACTTCTGCAATTTTTGACTGACAAACCTCGATCTTTCCTTTCTGACGATACCTGTCAATCGAACTTGTCTTCGCCGTCGCCTGATCCTTTTCTGGTGTGAAAGAACCACTCTTTTTACTTCTGAACAATTTTAACTGTATCTTTACGTATCTGAACGATATGCTGGTTGACTTTTACCCCGTGATCTCTATGATAAGTTTTCGGATATTCAGCGAAATTGTGCGTTTGGCATTTCAAACACGAGAACTCAATTTGAATCGAAACTTCTACACTACGAAGGATAACTGTATTGTTTACATTCAAAAAAGTGACAGGAACCACTCACGGCAAATGTCAACCATGTTTGGTGGATAACTTTGTTTGTGTTTCTTCCCTTTTCTGTTGATCTTGCATATTTTCAGGCGAGATTAATTCAAGTATATTTAATGGTCTAATGATAGGTCATATAATACCAAACGCATAACAACACTCATTTTATCAACTAATATGAATCTAACAGGAAATTGAAATTTGAGCAAGGGTGAATAACTTATTTTTACATACTGTACATACATATTAATTATTTGTTCAACATCATTTTGGATGAGACATAATCAACAATGGTACACGCCACAATACTCCCGGTTTTGCGGCCTGCCCCGCTCTCCAACCTCGGTCACGCCCAATTCTCGCCAGATCACGCTCCGCCAGGTGCGCCCATCGTGTTCTCTGCGCTCACGCCATTCTTGTTGCCCACCGGATCGGTAGCCCCGAACACCAGCCTTGCGGGGTTGTTGTCCGGCATTCCTTTAACGGCCTTGTACCTTCCGACCGCTGGGTATCCGTCCGGCTGTGGCTGGAGCGAGCTCGTCGTCCTTCGTTCATCCTTGGCCTGCCACACATCGTTCCTCTCGCACACCGCCGAAGATCGTCGCCGCAGCACGCGTCCGCTCGAAGACGCCGAAGTGCTTGCAAGGTCACTCCCTCAAGCATGGTCCGCTGCCTCGTGTCCGCTGGAGGACCACCGGTCTTCTTAGCGTTTTGTACATGGTGCATTTGGTGCGGGGTGAGATCTTTTCAGGCCACCTGCTTCTGGAGCCTACTAGTGGAGCTTCTAGTAGGCACGACTTCCCGCGGTGATGCGCCTTCCCGAATTTCCACGACTCGTATTGGTGGCGCCAAGCCGTCAGTAAGGATCCGAGGTGAGACAGGTTCCATCGCACCACCTCGAAGGTATCATCCCGATCGTTCGACATTGCTTCCTGAGGCGGATCCGGCCGTGTTCGGTTCCGCCTACCGGCATGTGTACGCGCAGGCTGACGCATTCACCACCGGTCCGACCTTTGCTGCTTCAGCGTTTCAGGCGGGTGCTACGAAGCTCTACCACCGTTCCAACCGTTCTTGCGATAATGTTCATGTTGTCCATAAACACACAAATTGACCAGATTTCACTTGAAAATCGCACCCCGGCTTTGAGCCCGGCTCGTCACCACTTCGCCTTCCAGAGCGATGTTGAATAGTAGGCATGAGAGTCAGCATCACCTTGTCGCAGTCCTCGGTGATTCGAATGAACCGGATAGTTCACCCAAAACCATACGCAGTTTTGCACACCGTCCATCGTTGCTTTGATGAGTCTGGTCAGCTCTCCAGGAAAGCTGTTTTCGTCCATAATTTTCCATAGCTCTGTGCGGTCAATACTGTCGTATGCCGCCTTGAAGTCGATGAACAGGTGATGCGTTGGGACCTGGTATTTACGGCATTTCTGGAGGATTTGCCTTACGGTGACGATCTGGTCCGTTAGCCGATCGGCCGTCAATGAAGCCGGTTTGATAACTTCCTACGAACTCATTCATTTTAGGTGATATACGACTGAATATGATCCGAGATAGCACTTTACAGGCGACATTCAGAGCTATGATCGCTCTGAAGTTCTCACATTCCAACAAACCGATCCTTGCTTTTTTATGTACAGGGCAGATAGCCCCGTCTTTCCACTCCTCCGCGTGGCGTTTCGGTTCCCAGATCGCTTGCTATCATCCGATTTGCAAGCGAATTGGTCCCAGCTTTTTCTGGAAGCCCATCTTGATGGGATTCAGCTGCGATACCATCTTTACCAGCCGCTTTGTTGGTTTTGGAAGAGCTGGCGGATGGCGTCCACAGCTTCCCTCAGATGTGGGAGTTGGATAATTTCGGCCTCCTTCTGCTGCACTGACGTATAGTCGTTTCCTCCGTTTGCCTTGGTGCTCCCATGCCTACATTCTCCAACGCCATTCAGGTGCTCATCCGAAGTGCTGCTTCCCACCTTTCGACCACCTCACGTCCGTCCGTCGAGGAGGCTCCCATCTTCATCTGCGAGATTTCGGCTCGCGTCACGAAGCCGTTGCGGGGTTCGTTGAGCTTCTGGTAGAACTTTCCGTGTTTCTTGAGAACGGCACAGCAGTTCCATTTCACTGCACTACGCTTCTTCCAGGCGGCGTTTTTCTCCCGAAAGACGCGGGTCTGCTGTTCCGCTTCTGCTTATAACGTTTCCACGTTCTTGCCGGGTTCCTTGCTGCAATCTTCTCCTCCAGAATCGCACCATTTGCTTCCGTCGACTCCGTTCACGTGCCCGATGGTACTCTCGGCTTTGCGTCGTTGATGGCTTCTTTTACTGTACTGCAGCGGTCCCTCTGGGGGCCACATCGAGGCTCGCCCTCGTCTGGCAACGCTGCCTCGAGGATTCTGCGCATTGTGCCGAGGCGACATCCGGTTGCTTCAGTCGCTCTAGGTTGTACCGTGGCGGTCGCCGGTTCCGAGTACATTGTTGATGACGGAAAGTTTTGGGCGCGGTTTGAACATCACTGAGGTGGCGGTCCCGGAGTCGATGTTGAAAGCGCAACGATAGGTCCTGAAGTCAGTAGTAATGCCGGATAAGTGCCGTCCGTCAATCGGAACGTGGTCGATTTTGCGATTCCGTCTGCCTGTGGTAGAATCTCGGGTTGTGCCGATAGAGGGGCTGAGTGTTGGAAAAAAGGTGTTACGAATGGCGCATGTTCTTGGAGGGCGGCAAAATCAGTGAGGTCGTACGCCGTTTTCGTTTTCGTCGGATTTGGTGGGCGCTAAACATTCCAATCGTCGGTCACGAATTCCTCCTCCACGGCCTACCTGAGCGTTAAGGTCTCCTATGATGATCTTGGAGTCATGGCGTGAGGCAGCGGTCGTGCTTTCGCGTTCGAGCTGCGCGTGGGAATGCGTCCCGCTGTAATCATCGAGCGCTTCCGGAGTGAGGGCTGTGCGTTGATTGTGCTGAAGAGTTGAAGAATCCCGGCCCTTGACCCTCAACCAGCACATTCTTTCGTCGATCGGCCCACCAGCCGATCACGCGCCTCTGCGTATCGCCCATCCCACGATAAAGCTGTTCCCAGCTCGTTGTTGTTGTTGCCGCAGCTCTGGTGAGACGGTATGAGTACTGATCCTTCAGTGGGTCACGGCGAGTATGCCAGGTGCTCCCAATAAAGTTGAGAGATCAACGGTTTCACGTACCGAGTTTTCCAATCGTGAAGTCCTTTTTTTGTTCCGCTGGGGTCGTTGCCGTTGGTCTCGGTTCGTATTATTCTGTTGCTGATTTTCCGTTTGCAATTCTTTTTGACGGCCTGGCTCGCAGAGGCCGGACGCCAGCCCTGACCTGCAGGACCAGAGTGCACAGTTGAGCTTAGAGTCATTTCCTGGCACTCGGACGTTGATCAGCCGCCCCTAACATGGGGAACAGACGCTGTTGTGAGCCGCTCCTCCTGGAGAACAGACGCTCAGGTTTGCAGAATGTTTTCTAATCAAATGGTGTATGAATGAAGTCGTAGTGTTTGTTTGAACGAGAGAGTTCATGTTTGCATTCAGAACAGTGGCCTTTTTCGGATGGTGATAAAAAAAGTTAGGACAGATGGTTGCTTTTGATAAATTTCCCATGGAAGGTAATTATTTAAGCGGCCTTCCGGCAGTTAACCGGAACATTCGCCATGGTGGACGAAAACGTGCGTGTAGGCATATTTTTGAGTTCTTTCTTCGTTTTATTTATCAATTCCTCTTCAGTTTTGGCGTCGATCTTACGCTTCAGGTTGGCCCAGAAATTCTCGATGCGACGCAGCTGGGGGACGTTGGGCGGATTCGCCGACTTGGGTACCACATCGATATTCAGCCGCTTCATCTCCTCCAACGATCGCGTGAGTAGAGCCGACACCAGATCCGGCCAGAACAACACGTCTTCAC
>JASCZW010011831.1:0-30645 GCA_034211315.2 Aedes japonicus
ATTTACGCACATAATAAACAATAACGTAACAAAAAAGCCACGCGTTGGGTTTTTTTTTATTTAATAGGGTAACGTAACGTAAATCAACAACAACGTAAAGAAAAACGCGTGTAAACAAAACGGCAATGCCCTTCTTCCTTTAAACGCTTCCAAATCGTAAAATAAATCCAATCATAAGCGTCCAACAAGAACGCCATAAATCGTAAAACCAGGTAACGAAGAACGCCGTAATGGCATAATGGTTGTTAAACGCCAGCGTCAAGGTAATGTAGCAATAATGTATGTAATAATTGTACAAGGTAATAATAAATACAATAACAAACAGAATAAATGCATAATAAAGCGCGCCTGGTACGGAATAACAGGTGCTATTAACGCTGCAGTAACAAATCATAGTAAAGTCACAAATATAACGCTTTTCCGCCAGAACAACAACGGTAATGGTAATATGAAACATTAATAATGCTTGTCTTCTAACAAGAAACGCTATCATTACACCTTTTTTTGTACCAATGCACAAATTAATTTCGTGAAGTGAGTAACTCCTCGTGATTTTTTTTCAAATATTTTTTGAGCCGATACAGGTAGAACTATCAGTCGTTCATACAACCACCCAGGAGCCGTTGTATTTTTATTGTAACACATTACCCGTAGCTATTTGTATTGTTTTAGTAGAATGAACGAATGTTCTTTGTGAGTCAACAAATGCTTTGTGCTTCAGACAGTTGCGCGTGTGGCTTTTGATACGAAGGCAGCTTCGTAGAGAGATAAATCTAGTTTCGTTGCCAGAAAGCAACGAATAGATTTGCTAGTCTCTTCTTTCGATCGTAATATAAACGCAAATTAATTTTCAATGTACTATTTAAATGTGATCTACTAAACGAAAGGTATTTCATGACGATTTGCATCACAAATTGGCGCAATTTTCCATAAATCGCACATCTACACCCTGCGAAATATATTGTTCTCTATAGATTTAACAAATTTTATTGTTGACTCACGGATTACCCATAATATTTATTTATTTTTGAACCAACAACAATTTTGTTTTGTTTCTAAAAGCGTGCAAAGACGTTTCTAATGAAAACAAAATGCATTATTGTTGAATAAAAGAAATAAGCTTTGAAACAATGCACCTTTGCATTGATTCGAACAAACTGGTTGTTTTTTTATATTAGAACCATTGAAATAATAAGAAATATTGTTGATTTTTTTTCCTGATTATTGATTTTACCAAATTATTTTGTTGAATCAATAATGATTTTCTGTTAGAACTTAGAACATTAGAATAAACTTGTTGAGCTAATATTTGTAACAGTTTTAAGAACATTCATTAACCTGAACAAATGCAATACAATGAGTGCAATGTTTTTCCTAATCTTTATATAAGCTTTAAGATACTTAAATGAAATTAATTGATACGTAATTTGTGCACAAAGCCTTATTATGTTTTTATATGGTAAATCATTTGAAAACTTTAAACTGTACGCTAAAAATATCTCACGCACTGTATTTGTAATAAAAATTTAAATCATGGGTATATTGATTGTTTTCTCTTGATGTATCGAAAACGGGCACACCAAAGTGGTGATCTGATGTTTACTTTCATCGCAGTTCCGGTACAATTTTGACTTAAAGTACAATTCCCAATAATCATTGTAGATCCTACAAGAGAAAAAGGCAGCCGCCCGCAACCGGAAATCATCAACAGCCCCGACCGATTCCGAATCCGAAAGAGACGAGTATAAGAAGCCACAAATTCTCATCGATCAACTACTCTCCATATCGGAAAGTAGCCGATCGTTCACCGACGAAGAAATGTTCACACAACGTGTTCCGTCATCATGGTTGCGGTATGATTCGTTTTAATCGCCATCCAAACGCATTAAACGGAAAGTCACCTCATTCGATTTTTAACCTCTCTCTCGAAGGCAATGATACCTCGGGATCAGCAGTGGCCTGCGCGTGTCTATTTCTCAGCCATGTTTCCACACCTGCAGGAATGCGGGTTTATGCTGAAATCATGGAATATTTCCCAGTGAGGATCTGGCAATCACTGCCGAGATCGTTGCAGACAAGCTAGAGTACACGGAAATGTTTTAAAGGAGACGCTACGACACTGCCCAGTGGCGAGCACTGGTTGCCGGAAAACGCGAAGGACATCGAGTTGGATGGGGTGCGAATTCCTGCCGGGACCAAGTTTATTGTGCGCTTTCGAAGCGTGGCATATACGACCGGATGTGTGGGTCGAGGACATGCCTCTCGATCCGGATAACTTCCTACCGGAACGGTGCAAAGAACGAAATCAAATGCTTATGCCTTTCAGCGCAGGGCGAGGAATTGCATCGGTCAGATGAACAATTGCTGGTAAGAGGAGATGTGAATTAAATTTTACTTTTATTGCAGGAGGACGATACGCAATGCTCAGTACGAAGGTCATGCTGGTGCATATTTTGAAGAACTTCAAAATGCATACGACAATGAAATTTGAAGACATCAGTTATAGGTTTGGAATAACCTTAAAAATGTCAAAGGAGCACTGGGTTCAGCTTGAAAAACGACATAATTGAGCAAATTATAATGTATTAATCGACAAAAAATAGAGAACTACACCCAAAATAAAAGAGCAAGATTGTAATACAATTTCGCATTATTTAGTTTCATTTTTCTTAATGGATCGTAACTTGGAGAAAAAATGCAACAATGGTCGTGGGCAAAAAAGCAAGACATCAATTTTCTTTGAAAACTTCAATGTGTGCGTGAGGTTGTATTAGTTGTTGAGTGTGAGATTGCAGTCCGAAAGTTAAATGGCCCAAATGCCGAAAGTTAAATGGTTAAATGCAGTCCGAAAGTTAAAAATGAAAACGATCTCGATTTGTAACCGAGAGTCGAATTGTTTCCGCCAGCATGACGGCTTAAGAAGTACTACCCCAGCATAGGAAAATAACACGCTAGTATCATAGAAAAGACAAGTTCTGTTATCCCAGATATCGTTTGATCTCCGTTGTTATCGCTTTAAAAATTTAGTTCTCATCCTTGGTTTATTTTGTTATAATATGTTATCATTTTCAACACACACTTTTCGATCAAATGAGCATTAGACCAAGATGGTTTACGAGCAGGTTTCTTCAGCAGAACAAAATTTAACTTAATGCTGAAATAGCTCGGAATACAACCTCTCTAAAAAAGTCAAAGTACTGCCAATTGACTGGGGACAGAGATTGGCTCATCGCAGCAAAATCTGTTGTAAAAACCGATTCAAAGTAAATTTGGACGCATTCAATAAGTGATCATAACTCAAGAATTAAACAACATACATGGATGACCAAACAAAATGGTATTTTTCAGCTTTCAAACGATACATAACAAGTTTTTACATCTCACCGTTTCGAACAAACTTTGTCAACAAACTTTAGTTGTGATCGATGTCATCATGATCTGCACACTCGCTGGTGACTCTGTACCGGCGAACTTATTCCGCTTCAAACGCATTTATTGTGCATTTGTCACTGGTTCACCGCATCTTCGGTGTTTTCGCTGACATTTGCCCAATATTTTTCTATTGGTCTGAACTCAGGGCAATTCGGAGGATTAATCTCTTTGGCGACGAAATTAACATTATTTCGCAACATAACATTCTAGTACCCCCTTAGAGTAGTGGCAGCTGGCTAGATCCGGCCGAAACATAATGTTGGTCTTGTGTGGCCGAATGAAGGGTAAAATCCGCTTTTTCAAACACTCTTTAATGTAAACCTTTAACGTCATTTTGGGCGATGTGATGAAAACCTTGGTTTTAAGGCCACAACTGCATATTTCTTGCCAAATCATTAGTTTCCGAGCAAACTTAGCAGCAAAAACAAATTAATACTTGTGAGGGGATACATCCCAACGATCACAATTTGTCAGGTAAAATTTGGTCCGTGGTTTGTTATAATCCATTTTGACATAAGTTTAGTCATCCATTATATTTCGTCAAAACTCGTTCTGTTAAATATTGCTAGTATTACTTGCTTGCTGCGCTAAATTTTGTTTCAGGGTGTTTACGCGGGCACAAAAGGACTCTACATTCTTTTCTTGAAAGGAAATTACGCACGGTGGAGATAAGTTATAATCGATATTTCTTCGCCCAAATCACGTGTAGAGGACACCTGGGTGGCTTTTCTCGTGCCTCAAGCACCGCTTTCTCCTCAGCTGCCTGTCACTTAGTGCCGCTTCCTTGTGATAAAGGGTGATACGGTCAAAATTTGGTCAAGGGAAAACGCGTGTAAATCGGTGAAATCGTTTATTTAAAAAATCAAATTAAATTTCTTTTTCAAGTTCAATTAGTATAAAATTCAGAAAAATATTCAGTTAGGCTTCCGCTTTTCCAAATCCGAATTGCCGGGCCTTACGCTTGACCCCTGCCATCAGATTTTGTACAGCCACCTTGTCCACCTTCTTCGCCGCAGAAAGCCAGTTTGCCTGAACTGCTGCTCGTCCTTAGCAGTTTTTTGGTCTTCTTTAGGTTCCGCTTGACAACAGCCCAGTATTTCTCAATTGGGCGGAGCTCTGGCGTGTTGGGAGGTTCTTGTCCTTGGGAACCACCTGCACGTTGTTGGCGGCGTACCACTCCATGGCCTTTTACCGTAATGGCAAGATGCCAAATCCGGCCAAAACAGTACGGAACAACCGTGTTTCTTCAGGAAAGGCAGCAGACGTTTATTCAAACACTCTTTCACGTAAATTTCTTGGTTGACAGTCCCGGAAGCTATGAAATGCTGCTTTTCAAGCCACAGGTACAGATGAGCGCACAAACCAGATATTTCTTTGCGAACTTTGACAGTTTCGTGTGCTTGAAAATATCTGCTACCTTTCCCTTCCTTTTGCCGTATAAAACTCCTGTCCCGGAAGCTGCTTGTAGTCGGCTTTGACGTAGGTTTCGTCGTCCATTACCACGCAGTCAAACTTCGTCAGCATCGTCGTGTACAGCCTCCGGGATCGCGCTTTGGCCGTCGTATTTTGTTTATCATCGCGATTTGGAGTCACTACCTTCTTGTAAGTCGATAGTCCGGCTCGTTTTTTGGCTCGATGCACGGTTGTAGACGATACACCCAGCTGATTTGCGGCATCTCGGAGAGATAGGTTAGGGTTTCGCTTGAAACTACCGGCAACTCTCTTTGTCGTCTCAGCGGCTTCCGGTTTTCGATTTCCCCGATCCAGACTTCCTGGCTGTCGACAAACGTTCCCCAAACACTTTAATTACATTTGTAACGGTTGATTTGGCAACTTTTAGCGATTTTGCCAACTTTGCGTGCGAGTAGCTCGGATTTTCGCGATGCGCGAGCAAAATTTTGATACGCCGCTCTTCTTGCTTGGACGGCATTTTGACAACTGAAGAGTGAATTCCAAAATCAAAATAGAGCAACATTCTACACACACACCTTCAAAATGAGGGGTGTTCAGGTTTTTAAATGCAAAATTGAAAGAAATACGTCAAGTTGATATTGACCAAATTTTGACCGTATCGCCCTTTAGATGCGCTGTGTAGAGTATCCTTAATAAGGATTCCTTATAACGTGTGATTACAAGACACACCGTTGACATGAAGGGAAGAGGCTCACGAGAAGACAATGTTAGCTTACTAGCACGAGTTCAAATCAACGGTGATGAAATCGAGGTAGTAGACGAATTCGTGTATCTAGGCTCATTGGTGACCGCCGATAACGACACCAGCAGAGAAATAAAAAGGCGCATTATGGCTGGCAATCGTGCCTATTTTGGATTCCGAAAGACGCTAACATCGAACAAAGTTCACCGAACCACAAAGTTGACCATCTACAAGACATTTATTAGACCGGCAGTCCTCTACGGCCACGAAACATGGGCATTGCTAGTGGAGGACCAACGCGCCCTTGGAGTCTTTGAATGGAAGGTGCTGCGTAACATCTACGGTGGAGTGCAGATGGAAGACGGAAGGTGGAGGAGGCGAATGAACCATGAATTGCACCAGTTGCTGGGAGAACCTCCCATCGTACACATCGAAAATATCGGTGGACTACCATGGGCTGGGCGTGTCATAAAAATGTTGGACGACAGCCCTGTGAAAATAGTTCTCGGAAACGAACCGACAGGTACAAGAAGAAGAGGTGCGCAACGAGCAACGTGGATCGATCAAGTCGAAGGCGACCTGCGGACCCTCCGTAGACAGCGAGGCTGGCGAGGTACAGCCATGGACCGAATGGAATGGAGATAGATGTTTGTGCACATTGTTGTTTCTCAAGTTCTATGATCCGTAATTTTGAGATGCGCCGATCAATTGAGAAAAACTTTTCCACCAATTTCTTCGTCAATGAAACATCAACAAATGCCATACGTGATTTGTTCCGAACATCAGGGACGCGGTGGTATATAAAATCGTGCGTCCAGATCTACTTTGAAGGTTATATGTAGGTACTGATAGATTGATATCAATCTCCAGCGCAGGATGATCGGCGTCGAAGTTTATTAAAGGCTTGGAAGCTTCGACAACAGTACATTCCCTTAGAATTTGTTATCGATTTGGTCTACTCCTTTGCTCGGGTAAGCACACAGCGATAAATTTGTTTCAAGAAAACTGTGTGCTGCTACCCTAGTAAAGTTAAATAAATAACAGACTGACATCATAAGAGTTACAAGGTCTGTTATCTTGGGTATCACTTTGATTTAAGTTGTTATCGTATAACAAAGTCAGTTATCAACATCGGGAAATTTTAATATTAAATGTTATCATTTTTAAAATACCAGTCCGTATTGAACAAAATGTTTTGCTCTATACAAAAGTTATCTTTTAGTTATTGACACAAGAATTTAATATCAAATTTATAGCATATTTTTAAACGACTAAAATATTTACCTGCACTTAGTAATTCAGAAAAAGCACCAAAAAATGAAAAAAGTGCCACTAAATTATTAAGGCCTGTGCCAACAAATAATGTGTGATCAGCATTAAAAAATTAGGAATGAGCAATAAAAGATGAGAAAAGATCTTCGGATAATCTAATTGTGACCAGTAAATCTATCAAATAAAGCAACAGCTATTAGTATATGTGCAATTAAATATGGCAGTATTTCCACTCAAATTATGTAATTTGAGCACTAAACTATTCGCATATGTCTTTTAATTTTGTTGGATTTTCCCATAAAAACAGTAAAATGAGCAATGGATAAATAAATATCCATTGCTCATTTTCCTGTTTTTATGGGAAAATCCAACAAAATTAAAGACATATGCGAATAGTTTAGTGCTCAATTACATATTTGACGTACTGCATGTTTAATTGCACATACATAATAGCTGTTGCTGTTTGACAGATTTACCGGTCCAATTAGTTATCGAAGATCTTTCTCATCTTTATTGCTCATTCTAATTTTTAATGCTGATCACACATTATGTTGGCACAGGCGCTAATAATTTAATGGCACTTTTTTCATTTTTTATTGCTCAAATCTCTCTTTTAATTGATGATTAATTATGCTGCCATTTTTAAACTTATTAAGATGAATATAATGATGCTTGTTTTATCTCTTCTGAAATTGGGGGCAGCCCCGGCGTACTGGTTAACATCCATAATTCTCATGCCAAAGTCACGAGTTTGAATCTCACCCTCGGAAAAGTTACAAAAATATCCAAAAAGAGTATTTGAGTGAGTGCGACGGTCCCTAGCCAAGTAAAATAACAAACTGATGTCAAATAAATAACAGGTTTTGTTGTCTCAAATATCATTTTGAACTGAGCTGTTATCGCATAACTAATTCAGTTATTAATATTGACAAATTTTGTTACATCTGTTATCAATACCTGAAGACCATTTTTGACGACCGTTACTGGAGTCTACCAGCATGTTGACGAATGCAGAATATTTCCAGCATGTGATGGATATATGAGAGTGGAAGAAACTTTTCACACCAGATGCACCTAACTTTTGTTATTGTTAGTGTATGAATTTGATATCATGTTGATAAAATAATTTGAAGTTATCTCAAGATATTTGTTTGTATAGCAAAATTTGTTATCAAAATGAACTCGATGATACTAAAACGAGTTATTGTTGTGATATCCAACAAACATTGATTTGTTATCTCTTCTGTTATTTTGCCTGTTTAATCAGCCTGAATGATAACTTATTTAGTGATCAAATACTGATAATTTGTTATAAGAACTTTTTATCAATTTGGTATAGACCTTTGCTCGAAGAATCAGCCCAGGGCTGAAAATCTCGATAATCAAGGAACTAAAAAAAACTCTTTTGATATTTTGGCTGGGCGTTCAGCCTATAGGGTAAGGAACAGCTTTATCAGAGGTGTCTGTTTTAATCAGTTGTTATGAGATAGGTCTAAAAATCCTTAATTTTTCATATAATTTCCATTTTAATAAAATATATGTCATCTAGAAAACCATCAGTTTCCTATCTGCTGAAGCAGTTCGCTCAAATTTTGCCTTTGTGTATTTTGCATTTGTTCGCGTGTACCGGAGGGAATGTCTTCATCAGCTACTCCTCACATCTAGGCTTGCTGTCAGAATGTGATGTTGAATTTTGAGTTAAATTTATTTCATATTTAGATAATATGAAACAACGATTCATTTCATGATTCTACCAGTCATATGAGGTTGATTTATGCTTATGATCATATTGTCCATCATCTGCAATATCATAAATAATAAAAATATGATGTAGAAGGAGATGTTCATATCTACCTTGAGGCACCAGAGTGAACAACAATGTTTTTGGCTAGAATGAAAGATATGAAGAGAAAAGTTTTTGAAGTAAGTTCCATGGTGTGCATGACTTGGAAATATAGCAGATGTTTTTAGGAAAATTGAGCGAAAGGGCATGTGTATAGTGGTACTCAGAACCAACGACATTTTTGCCTAACATCCCACTGCAGGGTAAGTTGACACGGACTAAGTCCGCCACTTCAACGAGCAAAAATGTCGGTGGAAGACGCTCATGTACCACTGTGGCAACCGCCGTTTATTCTGGCGATCTGTGTGTACTCTGTTTGCAGTGCGCACGCTGGAAGAACTCTCTCTATTTTGGGTTTGTTTTGATTCGCACCGACTGACGATCACTAAAGTATTTCTCGTCGTCTGCATTATATTCGCCACTTTGACTTCGTGCTTTTAGTTCGAAACGCAACACGGTGGGTACAACACCAATGTCAGTGCTCGTGGTTTGGCATCGGACACCATGATCGATGTTTCGCAAACACCGCCGAATCGGTATTTCCGATTGTGTCCGATTACGCGGATACGCGTGGTTGATTTATTTAATTCAACAAATGCGTATTTGTTAAGCTCAATCAACTTATGCACCCGTCAACCAACAGCCAATAAAACAAACCAATAAGTCAAAATTTCAAATTTTTAGAATCATCCGACGAGTATTGCTCTGTTCGTGGCAACCAGTGTCATACTGACAGGATTGCCACATTATTTTTCATTCCCATCTCTATTTTGCCAAAAATCTTTTCTATCTAATAATGTTTAGTTTGAAAATCACGGTTAAAATCTTTTAAGCCAAATGTCTTGTAAAAGCGGAGCTTTCAGCTGCCTGAATGCTAATGCTGCTTCTTTTACTCGTTTTCACCCGAAATAAAGGCATGAAAATCAGTGTCAATACTAATTCAGCTCAGTTCAGACACAGTTAAGTCTCTGATTTGCATATGAGCTATTTATGTATGTGATTTGCGTTCTGTTGCCGTCATAATAAAGTTACAAAATCCTGAAAAAATTGTCAAAATATCGTTGTGGTTGGTTTAAAATATAGCCAAAACAATACCTGAGAACACTTAAATTGTGAGATGGAAATATGCTCTTAGTAGCAGCATATTTTCAGCTCTGTTATATTCTTTCTCATGTAGGATTATTAAATGCCTGATTGAAAACTTTGAATTAACGGTGGTTCTGACCGAAATTTTTTTTTTCAAGCAAAACTAAAACAAGCTGACATCATTCTGGCCATGCATTTTTTACTAAATACGACCAGGGCATCGTCCGCTGGCTGTGCCATGAGTATGTGGGTTCAACTTTGGGTGGTGACAGTGACTCTTCTTGACCTTCTATTCCTGAGTTGTAAGTGTGAATAAGGGCATCTATGTAATGCTTTACTGTACCTGTTGTGGGCACCCAGTGCCTCCCATTTCCCCAAAAGCTTTGAGACAACTTGTGTTTGCCTCAAAAGCTCTCACTTTTTTTGTTGTATTGGCCTCCATAACAAAAAGGAGCACCATTGCAGAGCATATGGTTGAGTCAAATTCTTCACCGTTCTACTCGCCCAACGCCCCGGTTGGAGACGAGGGATAGAGGATGACACTACATACACACACACACACACACACACACACACACACACACACACACACACACACACACACACACACACACACACACACACACACACACACACACACACACAATTTATGTGCTCTCATGTATTGTTTTGGCCGGAGAAGACCAGTATTGACATCATGATGAATCATGAGAAGTTTGTTTTGATTACTAAAACTTCAAGTACACGTGAACTGAAATCAGAAACAGGATCAGAAACAATCAAATCAGTGTTAAGATGTGATGATGATGATGTGAACTACCATCTTATGTAGCAAGGCAACTACCTATAGCACTGGACTGTTTTTAATTAAACGATTTGTTGCTAAATGTTTCACATCATGTTCCTAGCATGTGAAGGGCCAAAACGTATTGTGGGCCCATAGCCTTGAGCAGCTGCCCACATGCAACTCCAAAGCTTCTGAGGTCCAGAAACAAGTTCGCAGAGCACCGCACCAAAACCGAGCCCTCGCCAATTAAAAGTCCCGGCTTAGAAGGAGAAGAAGAGCCAGCCCTCTATTTACAAGAAATGTTAACAACAGGAAGTTGGCAGTCCCTCTCTTCCTATCCAAATCGCTTCGATCAGGTACTCTGAAAAGTGGTCCCTGCCTGTATCCCAACATATGATGTTACACATAAATATATGAAAAATTCAAAGAAATTAATATAGATTTTCTTGCCTTGATTTTGCAGTCATCTTGCACTTGAAGCTTGTGTTAGACTTGTTTGGTTGAAAGTAAAATTGGTTAGGGTTCCCTCGTTCCTCACTTACTGCTACACTTTCCTTTGATGTAGGATCCACATTATCGCGTCTCGGAAGTGTTCCTCGCTTTTGAAGAGCTGACTTTGGTAGGCGCATATCGGAGGACTTACATGTCATAAGACACCGCTCACGGCCATGGGATAGGAAGAGAAAGGAAGAGGGCACCTTGTATCGCTGGTAACACACAATGCCATGCGCGTGTGAGGTTTTCCATGGCAGCGCCTTCTCCGCAGCGGCCATTCAGAATGGTTCGACGGATGCCTGCATGAGATGATCGCTTCCCGGCGGTTTCAATCGTTCACTCGGAATGACAAAACATTTTACTGCGTGCTAGCATCTGGAAATTTCCAGGACTATCGATCCCCCATCGCGTCTTCTGATGGTCACTTGCAAGCTGTCACATTCAGTTCAGGCATGGTTCGAACGTTTACGCTGACAATGTTCAGCAGCAGCCAAATCTGCCGCGACCACGCGATAGCATGGCGAGCGCGCCTGTACCTTTCCAGAACGGAAGGGCAGGGATCAATCATTTTTAAGATGTATGTACATAAATTTGTTGAATTTAGATTTTAGTTGTGATGTGAATGTTATCTGATAAACTCCTCCTTTTCTTTTCATGCAACACTTGGATCGTAGGATTGTATCTATGCCGGGGTTAAGTCATTCGGCCATCTAGTGTTAACACCCTCAAAAACACACATCCGTACTAAAACCCACCCGCCATCATATAAGAGATACATTAATTTCTGGTAACATTTACACGAATCATATGTTTGTTTTCTCACTGTTTTGTTTCCCTCTTGCTTGCACTGATGTGATTTAGATGATGCATAAATGTGCGTATATTAAACGTTTAAATGGTCCATGGTTGCCAATATGCTTACAATTGAACGATTGACAGATAAGTTGAAACACAGACACACCTTCCGGTACACTGAAACACAAACACAACGAGGCAAAGTGACTTACCCCTTGGGTCTATGGTGCCCGTTCTCAGACGTTCTGGATTTTGGTCTTATTCAGAATGTATTGCAAGATCGCGGTATTAGAAGAAATCGGGTCATTAGGATCATTAGGATGACAGAGAATAAGCTGTGTGGTTTGGTTGTTGTCACAGTTGGATTGTAACGAGAAAAACAACACGAGCTCCCAAAACCGTTCCAAATTTCTTTGGAAAACAAATTCTAACAATAGCAATCTGGTGACAGATAGATGCGGAACTGCCAAAAGCTTCATTTTCAAGATACTTTGTATCATTTGGAATACCTTGGATCGTTTGAGGCTGCAGGACAACTGTAGATATCTTGCAGCAAATGTTCCAGGTACAATGTCATCTTTTCGCATGTATAGCTTGCACAAAGAGCCAAGGAGAGGATAATGATCAAATGAGTACTGTCATGTTTCAGCAGCTTCTTGACGTATCGGTCAGAATTCATCATTATAGATGCTCTTTCTGATGCCAAGCTCACAAACAACTTTTTTATTGTAATCAATGCCATCGATCTGGAGCTGCTCAACAAAGACATTGTAGATGGTTTGGTGATCCGCCTGGTTGAGTTTAACTCAACCGTCAACTTTCAACTTTGAGGTTTTTGAGTGGACAAACAATTGCCAAAAATCTTAAAAATCTTGGTTTTTATCTAAAAAATCTGTAATCTTTGCATAGAGATATCTGTATGAAAAATATGACAAAAAATCTGTGTCAATCCCGATAGAATCTATACACTTGTGGCAATCCTTGCTTTTCGCTGGGTTGTGTGTTAGAGCTTTCTTGTCTGATCCTGTAACACTTGGCTCGATGTATTTTTTCCCAAATCAAACACGGTTTCAAAAGCAAAACGCGAGCGTGTACACTCGTGTCATTGATCAATTGCGTTGCGGGTTCATCTATAAGCACGACGCTGAAGTAAGGTGAATTACAGCCACATGGTGGTGTCTTGTTTTTGTGCTGTCAATTTCTACTTTCGTGCAGAACGGTCTGGTGTTTCTTCCTTACAGGCTACTTTCTGCTGTCTCATACATTCTGGGCTTGCATTTACGGCAGAAATTGCATACTGTTGTTGTCACGGTCAGCTTTGTCTAACATTTTCTTTGTTGATAGTAAATATAGAGTAAAAGCGCACTGCATTTGCCAATCTAAAGATCAATGACATTGAGCTAAAGTTTAATCGTCACCCAAATTTTGGCCTTTTCAGTTCTCGCCTTCGCATGCACGGAAACGCAATCATGAAATAGGGTAAAGGGAGCAGTTTAAGACGCCCAAGACCCTGTTTTCCAAGCACCAGGATAAACGTTAACTTTTAACGCTCATTTTTTGCAAGAATGGTGCACCATGTCTGTGAAGCTGCCATACTGCAAAAATGAGACATTGAAGGGTTAACGTTTACCCCGTGCTGAATAAGTCTTGGGGTGCTAAGACAGTTTCCTACTCCTCCATTGGTAGTTATGTGTAGATTGCCGGAGCGCGACAGCAAACATCTTTTTAGATCGGACAGCAAATCACGCACTTGCATTTAATAAGTCCGCTGCAACCGAGAACTGTTCCGTTCCATGGCTATGAAATTTTCTGACCGATGCTCGTTTATCTTATATTTCAATAGATCCAATTAGGCAGAAGGATCAACAGCTTAATATTGGTCGTTCTATTCTGTAGATTACATACAGCTTCATCGATATGCCTCAGGTGCTGAATCTTTCAACTGCTTAAACCCCGTTCCAGCACCCCATGTAAGCCAAGCCATTGTATGCGTTTAAAAATAAAGGTTAATAAAGGTTGTATTCGATAAAAATGGCACACACATATATACTCATCAAAATTAAACAGATTATCGGATTTTCTTGAAATTTTCAGGGAATGATGAACTACTAATGAGTTTTGATTTACAACATTTGTTTTATTCAATTTCGTCTCCCATCCCGAATGCCCGCACCTTCCTTTTCACTCCACCCATCAAATTTTGTACAACCGATTTTCCCAGTGTTTTGTTGTTTTTACCCAAATTTTCTTCAATTCTAGCTCTGTTTTTATAGTTTTGGGATGTTTGCAAAGTTCCGTTTTCATAATTGCCCAGAATTTTTCAATTGGACGAAGTTCCGGTGAATTTGGTGGGTTCATATCCTTTGGCACAAAATTGACTCCGTTGGCTCAGTACCACTCCAATACGTTTCGAGCGTAGTGGCAGGATGCTAGATCAGGCCAAAACAGAGTTGATCCTTTGTGCTTCTTAATGAATGGCAAGAGACGCTTCTTAAGGCACTCTTCCGTGTAAATCGCACCGTTTATTGTTCCGGAAGTGATGAAGGGAGCACTTATTTCACCACATCCGCAAATCGCCTGCCAGATTAGAAACTTCTTTGCAAATTTCGATAGTTTCTTCTTTCGAACATCCTCCGGAACATCGAACTTCGACTTGGCAGCGAAATATTCTTGCCCAGGAAGTTGACGGAAGTCGGCCTTGACGTATGTTTCGTCATCCATCACGATGCAACCGGATTTGGTGAGCAGCTTCGTGTAAAGTTTCCGGGCGCGGGTTTTCGCAGTGATGTTTTGTTTTTCATTCCGGTTTGGGGCTTTTTGCACTTTGTAAACATGTAACCCAGCACGCTTCATGGTTTTCTGCACAAAACCGACTGACACATTAGACTTTTTAGCGACATCTCGAATTGACATGTTTGGACGGTTCTTGAATTGTTGTACGACTTTCCTGGCCATTTTACTGTCCATTGGACCACTTTTACGACCACTCCCTTCCTTCCTTTGGACACTCAGACGCTCCTTGAAGGTTCTTATTACACGAGACACAGTTGTATTTGCAATTCCAAGCCTTTTAGCAATCCACCGGTGGGACGCCCCTGGATTTTGATTGTGAGTGCACAAAATTTTCTCACGGACAATTTCTTGTTTCGACGACATGACTGGAACTACTGAATGTATAACTATGAAACTTGGCAGATGTAAATAATACACTATGGATAAGATCTACTCAAATTTCTAGGTTTTTTTTTCATACGATTCAAAAGTTACAGAAGATTTTCTGTGTGCAATTTTTATCGAATACACCCTTTATCTACGTAAATGGAGGCAATATCGCGCAAATTTCCTTGTTCTAATAAATTAGTCAATTTGACATAGTATGCGATTCAATCTTTAATAACAAATTCGATTCAAAATATCTAAAAGGGTGATACGGTCAAAATTTGGTCGAGGAAAACGCGTGTGAAATCGGTGAAATCGTTTATTTAAAAAATCAAATTAAATTTCTTTTTCAAGTTCAATTAGTGCAAAATTCAGGAAAAATATTCAGTTAGGCTTCCGCTTTTCCAAATTCGAATTGCCGGAGCCTTACGCTTGACCCCCTGCCATGTTTTGTACAGCCACCTTGTCCACCTTCTTCGCCGCAGAAAGCGCAGTTTGCCTTGAACTGCTGCTCGTCCTTAGCAGTTGTTTTTGGTCTTCTTTAGGTTCCGCTTGACAATAGCCAGTATTTCTCAATTGGGCGGAGCTCTGGCGTGTTGGGAGGGTTCTTGTCGCTCGGGAACCACCTGCACGTTGTTGGCGGCGTACCACTCCATGGCCTTTTTACCGTAATGGCAAGATGCCAAATCCGGCCAAAACAGTACGGAACAACCGTGTTTCTTCAGGAAAGGCAGCAGACGTTTATTCAAGCACTCTTTCCACGTAAATTTCTTGGTTGACGGCCCCGGAAGCTATGAAAATGCTGCTTTTCAAGCCACAGGTACAGATGGCTTGCCAAACCAGATATTTCTTTGCGAACTTTGACAGTTTCCTGTGCTTGAAAATATCTGCTACCTTTCCCCTTCCTTTTGCCGTATAAAACTCCTGTCCCGGAAGCTGCTTGTAGTCGGCTTTGACGTAGGTTTCGTCGTCCATTACCACGCAGTCAAATTTCGTCAGCATCGTCGTGTACAGCCTCCGGGATCGCGCTTTGGCCGTCGAATTTTTGTTTATCATCGCGATTTGGAGTCACTACCTTCTTGTTAGTCGATAGTCCAGCTCGTTTTTTGGCTCCGATGCACGGTTGTAGACGATACACCCAACTTGTTTGCGGCATCTCGGAGAGATGAGTTAAGGGTTCGCTTGAAACTACCGGCAACTCTCTTTGTCGTCTCAGCGGCTTCCGGTTTTCGATTTCCCCCCGAGCCAGACTTCCTGGCTGTCGACAAACGTTCCCCAAACACTTTAATTACATTTGTAACGGTTGATTTGGCAACTTTTAGCGATTTTGCCAACTTTGTGTGCGAGTAGCTCGGATATTCGCGATGCGCGAGCAAAATTTTGATACGCTGCTCTTCTTGCTTGGACGGCATTTTGACAACTGAAGGTGAATTCCAAAATCAAAATAGGAGCAACATTCTACACACACACACCTTCAAAATGAGGGGTGTTCAGGTTTTTAAATGCAAAATTGAAAGAAATGCGTCAAGTTGATATTGACCAAATTTTGACCGTATCGCCCTTTAACTATGTAAATCCGATTAAGTTTGTATCGCAGTACGATGGTTAAATGACAAGTGTATGAGTCGAAAATTGACACTCTTTACGTTTTGACTCATACATAATACGATACTGGCCAAAATTTGACTTAAAATGTAGGAATATACGATACTATCTGAGTTTTGTCGTACGACTTCTGGTTGTCTGGGTAGTTTATAATATATTCAATGTTCAAATAGTGATAACCAGGTATTAGAATTTGATTTCAATTTGGTATAAACCTTTACTCGGGTACCGTTTGCACTCACTGGCAGGGCTTCGTTTCTACCATAAAATGCTTTCTGGATCAAGATGGGCAATATTTCCTCTTCTGAGACATGCGGATTTCCCCAAGATATGATTGCAAAAACTGAAATTGTATTTTTTTACCGCCATCTCTACTTTTGGGTGTAAGCTTCAATCAAACCAAACCGATTGAGTCAGCTAGACCAACCACTTCCGACAACAAAAACTGGATTCCAATATGCATTCCCGGTGCACTATTCCGAGTTGCAAAAAACGACGACGAAGACGACGACGACTGTCAGTCAGTGAACTTTGCGAATTGAGTTTCTAGGTCGGGAAGTGAATGTTGCTATTTTTAAGCGGAAACCTTGAAAACCAGTACACTGTAGGGCATGCTTCTCCAAACCTAAAGACTGTGCCAAACCAAGAAGATCAATTCGTTTTTTGTTGTCTTTTGTCGATTTAGTTGCAATTGTGCAGTTGATGGGTTACAACGGTTTGTGAGAAAATGTTTGTTTTCATAGTTTTATTTTTGGTGGCTGTTTTGGGCTTGTGTGTTCTATGGGTGCATCATCAAAGGAAATTCAAATCATTGGCTGAGGTACCGACGGTGCAGCCATGCTATCCTGTGCTGGGAAATGCTCCCATATCGTTTTGGAAAAATGACGAACAGATTTTCCGAATAGTTCTTGAAGAGTGTATGAAATTCGATCGATTTTTCAAAGTTTGGGCCGGTCCCAGATTGGTACTGGCAACCTGCCACCCGGATTTGATCCACCAAATCATCACACACCCAGATTGCATCCAGCGACCATTTCTATACAAATTCACCGGCTTTACGCAGGGCATTTTCTCAGCCGACTGTAAGCATTCCTTCGAGTGATCAGATAGAGGATTCTAATTTCGATTCATCCTGACAGGGAAGCTATGGAAAGTCCAACGAAAGGCATTGAACCCAGCTTTCAACACGATCGTTTTGAACAGCTTCATACCCACCTTCGAGGAGTGCAGCCAACGGATGGTTCAACGAATGACCGAGGCTGTTGGGGTTGATGGGGGCGTCAATGTGGCTGTGAATATTTTAAAGTTCGCATCACTCTGCACGCTCGAGATGATTTGCGCCACCTCGCTGGGCAGTGACGTGATGCAACGTGAAGCGAAGGAAGACTTCATCCACAGCATAGAAGTGTATAGCAATGCGTGACAATTTTACGACGCTTGGTCTGACCTTCGCCGTGATGTAGGTATGTTTAAATGGATTTTTTTTTGTTTATTCAGGGCATTCAACTGCGCATCGAGACGGATGGTGAGACCATTACGATACTTGGATGTCGTTTATGGCATGACTCAGGATTACCGCGACCAACGGAAAGCTTGGAAAGTGATTTGTGAGTTTTTCGTGAAGGTGAGTGTTGGTGATGGTTATGTTATATTACCAGGGTATCACAACTTGTTTCAACGGAGCATGAAAACTCTCCTTTGAAACAAATTAGGGATAGTTTTGTTTTGCTGTGTACCTTAATATTATGTACAGTTGCAACGAAAAAATGCATAACCTGTGGAACCTGTTTGTAACATGTAATTTTCCCAAGACAGTTGCATTTGGGGCTATTCATAAACCACGTAGACTTTTCTGGGGGAAGGAGGGTTTTTACCAAAGTCTACGCTCCATACAAAATTTCAAAAATATGCATGCAAAAAAAGTGTACGAGGGGGAGGGGGCTTTGGAATTTTCAAAATGAGTCAACGTGGTTTATGAACAGGTCCTTATAATTTTGTAATACTTTCCAGTACGTTGCAAAAAAGTGATTGGAAACAATTTTTTGGATCCAAGTAACGTGAAGAGCATGATAAAAGATAAAAGACCGATAAGTTCAACTTGTCTTGACTCTGTAAGTTAAAAAAAATCATTGATGCGACCTTTTGCAAACAACAAAATAATAAGCGTTTTTTATGTAAGTCTCTGAGCACTCGCACTGTTGTACTTTGTACAACTCATGTAGATTTTCCATTGCAGAAGCTCTTATTGATGTTAAACCAACGCGTACCTCAAGTAACTCGTTCTTGGCCAAACAGCGTATTCTTTGATAACATAAGTTCTTTCGAATGTGATAATTCGAGACGTGTCTGCGTAAATGAAATACTTAGTGTATCATGTTTTACATAGCTCATTTCTACTTCTCTCCTCAACAAAAGGGACCAGTAGATGAAAACCTTTTCATCGGTGACTATTAGTAAAGCGTTTTATCACTACGTGGCGTAGTGTGCAAATAAAATTCTTAAAAATGATTTTTCTTTAGATCCTGGAAAAATGGGTGGTTTCAGTTTTTGACAAAGTTGTTCAGCAGGTCAAGGTTTTTTGATTGATGAACAGAAGGTCAGAATTTTCTCAATACGTAGCGCTAGTGTGTAAGTAAGTCTCCCGAATATGCAATATCTTGGGATCATTGGCGGAGCTAGACAATTAGTCTGGACGGGGGCTGGAGGGGGCCTTTACGAAGGCTTTTTTTTTTCGTTTATGGAAATATTGAAAAGAGCGATGAAAGTAGTGTAATTGTCGGGGACAGGTTATTTTTCTTGATGAATCAGAACAGGTTCAATCGAATAATTAAATCTATTCTGCGCCTCGAGGAGTCGAGATGCCTTAAGAGAATCGAGTGTACTGAATACATACCACGTGTTATTCTGTGTGGATCAAATGGAGAATCTAGTTTCCTTATTCGATTCTCTTGAGGCGTCTCAACTCATCCGAAGCGGAGAATAGACCTGTATCTATATAGAGTCAAGTTTAAACTAAACACTCGTAAAACTACAAGGAAGAATATTCATTCAATGGGCATTTTAAATTTATATCAAAATTTGGATTAGTTTGTATTACGCGTTTTGAATCTCTTCAAAATTGTGTTGATACTGACACCTTCACAACTCCGATAATTTATAAGTTATTTCGAGCTAAATTTCTGAAGAAAGTTCAAAAAATTTGAAGGGGAATCCGAGGATAATTTTTTCAAAAACCTACTGAGAACTTCACTGCAGTTCAAAAGAAACATCCATGGGTAATTTGAGGTTAAACTTAAGAATTGGATTGATTTTGATAGTATTCCAGGGCATCGATATTCCGTGGAAATTTTTCGAATTTTAGAGGTATGGCAAAAGAATGTAAGCAACTACAGTACAAGTAAGATTAACAAATGCATCTATCGTTTTGAAATGTGTGGAATTTAAAAAATTTCAAGTACAGTCTAATAAATGTTTTTAAAACTTTCTAAAATGGTTGATCAGATGTAATTTCGAAAACTGTGTTTCAAAATGTATAAACTTAACACCATAAACGCCCAAATAAAACTTTTTGATTGAAAATCAAATCCCTAAAGGAAATCTTAAAAATAAATGTGGGACAACTGTTATAAGAAATATGAAGGAAATTTTGATAAAATGTCGAAGGAAGTATTGAGAAGCATTTTAAAAAAATAATCGGAACTCTGTCTCTGCCAAGTGACTGTAGATGAGAACGCACTGTTTTAACAAGCAGTATATTTCGAATATTACCACGGCATCGCACCGGCATTGGCACCGATCTTCAAAACAGCATGATTTAAATGATATTATTAAATTATGAGGGAAAATCGGGTAAAATGGACAATTTACTGTGGTCAACCCTAAACGCAACCATCATCATTCGATTTTCCAGACAGTTTTACGTAAGAACAGTGCAAGTGAGAGTAATGTTACTAGCGCCGATCTTCAGAACCGCATGGTATATGAGTTTATTAAAGTATGAGGGGAGAATCGGGTTAAATTGGCAATATGGACCACTTCCTGGCATCTGATCAAAGTGAAATCTGTTCCAATTAGTTTTTCAGGTTTTTTTTTTGCAAATTTACAGTGCATTTCGGTGCAATATAATAGCACCAAGTTCTGTTTTTGGGTAATAAACCTAATTTGCATCCAAAATGAGGGGAGAAATGGGCAAAATGGGACACTTACTGTGGTCAACCCTAAATGAAACCAACACCATTCGATTTCCCGCATTTTTTCTCATAAGAAAAGCTATTTTCCAGGACTCCCCTGCGCCTTCTAAATTAATGGGATTTTGGATCCATTTTTGCCCACTGTGCATTGCTTTAAACGCCGTGTTCCGGAGTAAATGGCAAAGTGCGTTGACCAACCAACGAACCAAATGCTATAACAGGTAATTCTAGCCGAACTCCAACACGGCAGTTCGTTGTAGTTCCTAGTTGTGCATCGCGGATTAGTTGCTGGCGGTATATAATAATAACATAACCAGATACTAAATAATTTGTTTGAAATTTTCTTTTTTTGCAATCGCTGCACGCTGTTTGTTCTCTTCAAACTCCAATCAGTGATTGATAGTGTTTTTACGCTCTACTCTGGGATCAATCTGAAAAAAGACGGTCAAAAGTGTTTTCACACTTTTCCTTACATTTTAGCGCTTTGGTGTCTATGTAAATGTTTCTGGAAAAAATCTTTCACATTTTTTTAAATACGTATCAAATGTTTAACTTGAGTGATACTTTACTTTAAAAAAAACTAACTTTGTGTGGGTACAGGATATTTTGAAGGTTAGTGTCTTCAGCATAGTTTTAGAACTTTATATATAACGAAACTTTGCTGAAGATAGTTAGTACCTATATCGAAAGCATTCTAATATATAATTGATTTAGTATATAGACTAACTTAAAACTTGTTTCTTTTTTTACTTTTTTGTGGCTAAAAACCTACCAGATCGATTTAAAATATTCAACAAAGTTATCAATATTATCAAAATGCACAACTTTGCTCAAGACATCAACTGTCTAAATGGCTTTATTTAAGTTTTGAAGCGGTTTTAAGTAAAAAAATTACGTTTTCTCAACAACAATATCTCAGACACCGGCAAACTTTTGCAGCCAAATTCTGCACAGTTTGGTCAATCAGCAGATTAAGTATAAATGTACAGAAAATCTGCGCCGGAAATCATCGAGTACATAAAGTTTTCAGTTCGTCTTTTCGGGTATACAAATATTTCGTAAAATCTGTGGAATTCTACCGGCATCCGTAAAAATGAATTACAAAATAATCCGTTGTCAAGATTCCGGTAAAATATACATGAAATCTGTGAATTCATATAAGTGTGCAGTACTTAGAGTGATTTATAATGTCCTTTTGTAATATTCTCTTCATGAACAATTCGACACCTAACTCTGTGAAAGAGGTGGCAATGGCTGAAATTGTTCATGAAGAGAATATTACTTGTCAGCCGATATTCCAGGATGGATGCATGGCATCAGCGATAGATGCTGATAACGTGGAAAACAATGACCGGTTCGTTTGTGATCGCCCGATTGATGACGAACGTCGTCAGGTACAATGCAAGAAATGTACCAAATGGTACCATCTATCGTGCGCCGAAATGACTAATGATACAGCGCAGACTGGATCGTTTACGTGTAGAGCCTGTATTATACGTAACACTGTACCGCCACCGAGCTCTGCCACTGGACAATCAGTACGGTGAGCTGATTAGCCGTGAGTGTACTGAGGAAGAAAAAGCATGCACCAGGAACAGCTGGATCTAGAACGACTTTTGAACGAAAGGGCTACCAAGGAGAAGATGGAACGTGATAAGCAGTATATTGCTAAAAACGCGATCTTCTTAACCAGCAAGAAGAGGCAGACGAGATTGCCAGTGTCAGGAGTCGTCGTTCCGACCGATCAACAGCGAGACGGGTAGAGGATTGGATCGTTCAGCAGGGGAATGTAGCCAACCATACTGGGCTCAACGTCGTTGTAGAGACGTCTAAGCCAGTCCATGCTCCAGTCAAGCAACAAACATCTACTCCAACTTTGGAGCAGGAGCCTTTTAAACGATGCGTTGCGTATGTACATCGATTCATCGATAACCTCCGTAAAGTTTCTAAGAGTGGGGTTCGAGAAACAGCCAAGGAGTTAAGCCGAGAAGAGCTGCAGAAGGCAGAATTGACTTTGTGGAAGCTAGTACAGTCTGAAGCTTATCCGGATGAAGTAGCTGTCATGAAGCGTAACATGGAAACAGGAACTGCACAGAAGCTACTGGAGCGTTCGAGTAAAATTGGGAAGCTGCCACCGATGCTGGATGACCATGGCATTCTCCGAGTAGACAGTCGGATCGGAGCCGCAGAGTATTTACCATTCAACACTAGGTACCCGATAATACTGCCACGAGAACATCAAGTGACGGAGCTTCTTGTTGATTGGTACCACCGTGAATTTCGCCATGCTAACGATGAAACGGTGGTAAACGAAGTACGCCAAAGGTTTTATATATCTCAGTTGAGGACACGAGTACGTAAATCGAAAACTCGATGTATGTGGTGCCGAGTATACAAGTCTGTTCCAGTGGCGCCGAAGATGGGGCCGTTACCGACAGTAAGATTGACGCCGTATGTTCGCGCCTTTACTTTCGTCGGAGTCGATTATTTCGGGCCGTACTTGGTCAAGCTTGGACGAAGTGCAGCTAAACGTTGGGGAGTAGTGTTCACGTGCTTGACAATAAGAGCCATTCACATTGAGGTAGCAAGTAACCTGACCGCCGATTCTTGCAAAAAGGCAATGCGAAGGTTCATTGCTCGACGTGGGGCTCCACTAGAAATTTATTCTGATAACGGGACCAATTTCGTCGGACTCAGCCGGGAGTTGATCAAAGAAATAGAGGAAATCACCACGGAGCTAGGTAGTACGTTCACGGACACAAACACGCAGTGGAAGTTTAATCCACCCTCAGCGCCACATATGGGAGGCTGCTGGGAACGGATGGTTCGGTCCATTAAATCAGCTCTTGGAGCAATTCCTTCGGAACGTAAACTGGATGACGAAACGTTGGCAACACTCTTTGCCGAAGCCGAGAAAATGATTAACTCACGGCCTTTAACCTTCGTTTCCCTGGAGGCATCAGACCAAGAAGCGATAACCCCAAACCATTTCCTAATGCTTAGTTCCACCGGAGTACGGCAACCTGTGAAAAATCCAATCAGCGAAGGTGAGTCAGTGAGGAGCAGTTGGAATTTGCTTCAGTACACTTTAGATCATATCTGGCGCAGATGGATCACCGAATACTTGCCGACCATCACAAGGAGGACTAAGTGGTTCCAAAATGTCCGGCCAGTGAAAGAGGGTGAGTTGGTAGTCATAGCGGATGAGAAGGTTAGGAATAGGTGGTTGAGAGGTCGGGTAGTGCGTACGTATCCAGGAAAGGATGGGACGGTGCGACAAGCTGAAGTGGCGACTTCGACTGGTGTACTACGGAGACCTGTCGTCAAGCTTGCACTGCTAGATGTGGAAACGGAAGATGACGCCGAAGCAAAAGCTGAGGCGACATGAGGGGGAGGATGTTGCGTGCAAGCCCTTCGAACAAATGAGCCAAACATTATCACCCAACCGGTACAAAGAGCTAGCTGTAGAGGTAGATAGCATGCATAGGACTATTGTGTTAGTCTTGCTTTGAATTTAATTGTCATTGAAACACCAAGTGATTGAGTTGTAATTTGCCTTCAGTGAATTTTACTAAACCTAAATATTAAAGCTAAACCGTAAGACAATTAATTGTTCGCACCTAGAATTGTTTGGGCACTAAATTCTTGAGAATGTGTTCGCAACGTTTCGGGATTCCTGAAGCAAAGTCCTGTCTTGAACCAAAAGAGGACTGGTAATGTATGTATGTATGTATGTATGTATGTAAGGTAATGGATTTTCGAGTTGTAATGAAAGGAATCAGATTTAATTGGCGGCTTTGAACGTATATAAATTACTTAATATGTAATTAGTGGTATTGCAAGTGTAACTAATGAACTTTAACTTCACAATTTTCACACGGATTTGGCATCTTGCCATTACGGTAAAAAGGCCATGGAGTGGTACGCCGCCAACAACGTGCAGGTGGTTCCCAAGGACAAGAACCCTTCCACCACGCCAGAGCTCCGCCCAATTGAGAAATACTGGGCTATTGTCAAGCGGAACCTAAAGAAGACCAAAAAAACTGCTAAGGACGAGCAGCAGTTCAAGGCAAACTGGCTTTCTGCGGCGAAGAAGGTGGACAAGGTGGCTGTACAAAATCTGATGGCAGGGGTCAAGCGTAAGGCCCGGCAATTCGGATTTGGGAAAGCGGAAGCCTAACTGAATATTTTTCCTGAATTTTATACTAATTGAACTTGAAAAAGAAATTTAATTTTATTTTTTAAATAAACGATTTCACCGATTTACACGCGTTTTCCCTTGACCAAATTTTGACCGTATCACCCTTTTGTTTATAATAAAGCCTAATTAAATATCCTTCTTCTCAGCTTCTGTGTCTGAATCAGTATCAGTAGCTTGGTTTGGGGAATTTTGCAAAAGTTTCTTTGCAGCTGGTAATAGTTGCATATATTTCTTGACAGTTGGACACCTTAAACTCTTTATAAACGGGTCGGGTGTATAAGCAATCGTGTGAAAAGATCATCATTGATTGCAGTCAATTGGTAAAAATGAAAATATTTCAGTAATTATGAAATATTTGTGATAATGCTCAGTTACTGTTAGCTTAGCCCATTTTTTCTAAAAAGCTTTGTTACGGCATTCTTGTGGCACATCTGAAAGGCTTCCGATTGGTAGTAATGCTGTTTTATAATATCTGCACCGTGTATTAGTATTCGGTTAACAGACTGCGGCATGTAATACCATCCGTACAACTCAACATAGCATTTGGCCGTCTCGTAGCAAAATACTGTAAAAGAGTCAGTGTTTAAAGAGTGTATCGAATATAAGCTATCCACATACATTTGCGTTGTACGCATGTATTTGTGATGGGTTTTTAGGCTCTGAACACTGCATGCTGTGCGTTTGACTGTCAGCTTTCTTTTGTTTACTTGTTTGTGCGGTTCAGATTCTGCGTTTTCAAAATGTCGCGTATTGAAAAGGAAGTGAAAATTAGAGTTCTGGACACATGGCTAAGTGAGAAGGGTATTACTATGCGAAAATTGGCAAAGCGGTTTGGAAATCATTATGCGAGTGTTAAAACCATCATTAATAAGTTTGGGGAACACTATTCTTTGAATGAGCTACCAGGAAGAGGCAGAAAACCCGGTTCTTCCAACCCGAAACTGGAGCAGAAAGTGGTATCTCTAATCATGAAGAACAAATCAATAACTAGAAAAACAAATCAATGTCAATACGTGATTTGGCCATAAAAGCAGGAACGAGTGTCGGAATGATCCAGCGTATCAAGAGGCGAAACCACCTGAAGACCTACAAGAAGCAGAAAATCTCGAAACAAAGTGCAGAACAGAAGAAGCGAGCAGCAACAAGGGCCCGGAAATTGTATTCGCGTCTTTTGCATGCGTTTTGATGGACGATGAGACCTATGTAAACGAGGACTCAAAAACCCTTCCAGGTCCACAATACTTTACTGCCGTCGTTGGGGAGGATGTGAGCGATGCGGACAGGTCGATTCAAGTGGAGAAATTCGGTCGAAAGGTACTGGTATGGCAAGCAATATGTTCCTGTGGTTTGAAGTCAACCATTTTTTACACTACCGGAACTATAAATGCGGAAATCTATCGATCTGAGTCTCTCCAGAAGAGATTGTTGCCTTTATATAAGAAGCATAGTACACGTCCACTGTTTTGGCCGGATTTAGCGTCGGCTCACTATGCCAAAACCACTCTCAATTGGCTTGCGGAAAAGGGTATAGATTTCGTTGAGAAAAATATCAATCCACCAAATTGCCCTTAGCTTCGACCCATCGAACGTTACTGGGCAATCGTGAAGAAGACTGGTAAGGCAGCTGGGAACATGCAGGAGTTCAAAAAATGCGATGCAACATTTGTCCGGAACTTGATGAAGAGCATTCGATCCAAAGTTCGAAAATTCGTGAAGGAATAACTTAAATTTCATCCGGTCTTCATTATGTTCAAGTTTAACCTCGTACAATAAAGGATCAATTTTTTGTATGAATAAAATATCGGTTTTCAACATAATTTGAAAGAAAGTTTGTGGATACCTTATTTTCGATACACTCCTTAGTGCAGCATGAGCACTGTTGTCCTTCTGACTTCAGCTAGATTGGAGTGTGCCGAGCCTATAAACCTGTTTTGCGTTACCTGGAGTTCATATTTTGCTCCGGAGTGAAGTCGAATTGCACCTCGGGTTTCACTTTGAAGCTAGAATAAAAAAAAAACATAAGTTTTTGATTCATATATTGGACAAGAATAAACTATTTTTTTTTAAATACTAAGAAAAATAATATCGTTTTCACATAGAAAATTATGGCAACCGCGTTGCTTTAATGATCATAAATTTATTCAATTTTGGGTAAATAATGACGTTCCATATTGAAAAATGAACATTACCCAAATTTTAGTGAAAGCTACTGTTTATTATCGTTATATTTTGCTGGGTTATATTGGGTGTTGGGTATCTTCAACATTCATTTTATTCACGTCTTGCTACCTCTTGGATATTTTTAAAGTGCTGAAAACATCGGAGTGTTTTTATAAATACGGTTTTTAAATTATTCAATGTTTTGCTAGTAGTTCAAGTCTGGAGTGTGTTTATGCTTCTATACATTCTATGTAAGAAGGGTAAAAATATCCACCATTTAAAATTTAGGAAAAATTACAACACATCGTCAGCTTTATATTCATCAAGAACGAGCTGTGGAGCTTTGAAAATAACAGTTGTAGCAAGTTGGCTACTTCTATTAGAACATTAAGTCAAATTTAACAAAAGTATTCCTTAATTTATTAAAATATTTGTATATAGTAGTCTATATTATTATTATTGTTAGATAATTTATGTGCTCATCAACGTAACCATTGTCTACGTGTAAATGTTCACCAGTTTGAATGTTAGTCAATTTAAAAAAAAAACAAACAATACCATACCCATTTTCAACTTGCATGTATCGTCAAATATCTTGCATCAAAGTGGTTCATCCAGACCGTTGGTTCATTGGTCATTTCCTGAACTTTAACGACCGCTGATCTCACCACGGGGAAGGACTTATATGAATTCAGTTAAGAATGGGAAAGAGACAGCTATCTGAACGTTGGCTAAGGAAAAAGATGGTATGCACCATCGGTTCCGAATATGACTTTTAATGATCGGGTTCATAAGGTCGTTGAACTTTCTCAAGTAGTTCAATAACCTCAGATTACCACTGACTACTAACCGAGGCCTACCTGAGGGTTGACGGTACTACATCGGAAGAGATTGCCCAGGACCGTGGAGTCAAACGGTAGTGGAATTTGTTTAGTTAGTTAGAGTCGCGAGTTTGAATTGTGGTTAGGAAATAAATAGTAGGTTTGTGCGGTGATAAGTCGTGTGCGTGCAAGTTTGTCAGAAAGAGAAGCCGTTCGACGGCTTCTTATACAGGTTTTCCGGAACGGGATTCGAACCGACCGTTCTAACGACCCCACGCAGCCACCAACACCACCCAGCCAAAGCGAACCATAAAGCGATACGAGGCAACAACATCTCGGAAACCATTTTCGCCATTGTTGTTCATCCGTCGACTACTTGATTCGTCGTTTATGGAGAAATGGAAGAAGTAGCGGAATCTAACACCACCTCTTCCGATTCCGTGCAGAGGCCGCGATACTTCGGTAGCGGTAACTAGGAGTCGGCAAAGAAGCTCTGCCGCAGCTCTAATTAAAGGCAAGGTCGGTAAAGGCGAAGAAACAAACAGTGAGTAACCCATGCGCTTGTGAACAACAATATTTGAGTCACACACACACACATTATAAAAGGAGACAGGTAGAAGTCAGAAAATCTGCACACGTTGGAGGCAGTATACAAAACAGGGAAAGGCAATAAAATGATAAAAACCTAGGTTTAACTGAACAAATCAAATAAAATGTTGTTTATTCGTTTCCACCACGAATATTGAAAGTTGTTTGTATAGCCATTATGCCTTACGTGATGTCTAGATGCTAAGATTTTTCTTGTCGTTCAATCAGTTCGGTTTTCGTGTTAGTTTGTAGCTTTTTCGGTATATTTACTCTAATTGTGGACTGCTTGGGAATCTCAGTCTCTCCTCTCTCGTTGCGAAGCGAGAAAGGAAAAAATTGTTTCAGTGAGTTCTGCCTGTGATGAAATAGGCACTAATACTCGGAAGTTTTGGTAACTAATCGAACGACGATCATTAACCGTTATACTCTTAGCCTATGGTGGAGCCATCTTGACGTTGATAGCGGAGGTACTTGGGTTGACCGTTCAGTGAAGCTATATCTTCCCAAAACTTAATTTATATGAGAAACCTGCCCTGAGGTTGAGATTTTATTGCCGGGCATAACAACAGACGAGTGGCCCTCCTCGGAGATGGCGCTTAAGTCACTCGTTTTACGATACAGGGGACGGATAACCCCGCAGCCACACTCTGTGTGCTACAAAGTAATTATAAATACTTTCAATTGATAATTTGTTCTATGATTCATTCGATTTGACAGAACCAGTGAGCCAAGATTATCGGGCTACATTAACTTTACTCTGGAGCTGTCAAGTTGCAACCGGGTTGCAGAAAATCAAACCATAGCACAGTGGGAAAAAATGAACCCAAATTCCCAAATAAGAGAAGCCGCTAGTTTTTGATCCAAACCAAATGCATTTCTGAAAGGAAATGGGCTGATAAACCGATTGGCGCAGGTTTCGTGTTGTGTAAAGCACGGAAAGTGGCTCGTTTTGCCCCAAATCACCCTTAATTGATGGTTTTTCTCCATTCTGCCCATACAGTTGCAATCTCCGCAATTTATTTTGAGTGAAAATGCATATCGTTTACACGTATCGTATTAAGAAACTTCACAGAGATAATTTCATGTCCCTTCTGGCCCGTTTTACCCTGACACCGTGTAAAAAAGACTTAATAGAGTTGATAGATTCACATGCATAAACATTTTATATAACTTCGATTTTGCTTGCATGTTTTACCTTTCCATGCAATGGTCAAAATACTAATTTTGTAAATTTCCAGTATTTACACCCACAGTCATATGAATAATTTTTGCCCAAAATGGAAAATGTGATTCGAATGAGGTCGAAAAGTTGTTCCGTGCTGGAGTTATCACCGAAAACAAACCGTGTAAAAAACGTGTATAAAAAGACCTTAGTGTATGTGGCTGAGTTGGGGTAAAACGGGTCAGGCACAACATGAAATTATCCCTGTTACGTTTCTAAATGTGATATGTGTAACATGTATGCATTTTGACTCAAAATATATTGCGAAGATTGCAACTATATGAGCAGAATGAAGGAAAACCATCAATTGAAGGGATATTGGGGCAAAACGGGCTATCTACAAGACCCAAAAACAAGCAAAGTCGCTCCAAATTACGTCTATGCAGATATCCTTTGGGATTTGTACTTTTCCAGTGAAAATAATTTGTGACGATTGCTGCTGTTCGGAAAGTACAAGAAAAATCAAATAAAAGGAATGAATTTGGGTAAAACGGGCCAGATACTACATCAAATTAACTCTGTACTGTTTCTTAATGTGATATGCGTAAACGATATGCATTTTTACTCAAAATAAATTGCGGAGATTGCAACTATATGGGCAGAATGGAGAAAACCATCTATTTAGGGTGAATTGGGGCAAAACGAGCCACTTTACGTGCTCTACACAACACGAAACCTGCGCCAATCGATTTATTAGCCCATTTCCCTTCAGAAATGCATTTGGTTTGGTTCAAAAACCAGCGGCTTCTCTTACTTGGGAATTTGGGTTCATTTTTTCCTACTGTGCATTGTTTGCTCACTAGTACCACCAGATGGTTACATTTTAAATCAATT
>JASCZW010011832.1:0-30637 GCA_034211315.2 Aedes japonicus
GGGATTTGGAAACTCTGATGCGGTAGGTCACGTGCTATACATGATCCACCCACCTTGTTCGGTGTAGTCCACGTCTTCTTGTACTGGGCGGAATGAAGACGAACACCATTTTTACAGGTTTGTTGTCCAGCATTCTTGCAACAAGCCCTGCCTAACGGCACACCATAAAAGATGGTCCTAGGCAAGCGACCCTATAAAACACCAACTGTTTGCAGGTGATGATGATGATGGTCCCGCCCTTACCCCTACAAAGGTTTGAGCTAGACGATTTTATCTCCAAGATAATTAATTTGGTAACAATTCAAACCAGTTATGCAAAAAAAAAACGAACTGATTTCATCTACAGATATAAATTTCTTCAAAAGTATCCATTTGCTTCACAGCGACATAATCGTGAAAAGCTTTGATGTTAACCACAAAAGTTCGCAAGTATTCCCAGCGATCAGGAAATTATGTTGCAATTCAGATCACAGAAACCAGTAAAAGGACATTATCAAAAGGCAAGCCAATATCCGATCTTGCCCGCTACAGAGTCAGAGGTTCCAACACTAATGGAACCGCCACCTTAGTTTTGGGCTGACCAAGGATATCCTCAATCAGAGAGATCGAGAAAATTTCCAAACCGAAAAAATCCTCGACCGGCATTAGTCAAACTTTTACTTTCAACCACAAAAGAATTGACGAAGAATTCCCCGACATTCAGCCAGACAACTCGCTACTATTTCATAGTACCATCGTAAAGCATCAAAGAGCCATTTTTTTACGAATTCAAAAAGAAGTCCATCATATCTGTATACCGCGCGCGAGAGCATGAGACTAACAATTGTAGACTACTTTCTTTATTATTATTTTTTTTTTTTAACTAATACAACATTATACAAATTTCCATCATCATCATTGTGACGAACAAAATAGTGAGTATTGTAGTATTGTAAATGTGAAAAAATAAAATTTAAAAATAAAATAGCCAGCTCATTATAATCCGTTTGTAAAGAACTTCGTACAGATACATTCTTCATTTTACAAAAAAGCAACATAAATGTACAGAGAAATGGTCCACACAAAATAATCCGTTTTATAATAGTAAAACATCGTCAGGTACAATCTTCATAAATATTTGAAATTTTTTTACGCTTGCTGCTCAAAATACAGTTTTAACGTGTGAAATACATAGTCTTTTAAATTCTGAAAGTGTTGGTGCACGTTTAATGTGTCTTGGCATCGAATTGAAAACATTTATTCCTTTAAAATATAATGAGTTTTGTGAAGCATATGTCAAGAAATTCGGTGTTCTTATTACATCCGCGTGTCTAGTATTATTTCTATGAAAATCACTTCCTCTTTCAATTTGATCACACAAATATAAAGGAAGCAAACCATTAACTGCTTTAAAAATGAACACCATAGTTAAATACACAATTCTTTGCTTCACTGATAGCCATTGTAAAGCGTCTAACATAAAAGTCGAGGAAGTGAATCTGTTACATCTTAAAATCAAGTGCATTATTTTATTCTGCAAACGCTGTAACCTCAATATTTGTGTTTGGTTGGCCAAGAATAAAATGGAAGGGCAAAACTCTAAATGAGGGGAGATGATTGATTTGTATAGCTGTATTTTACTGCAAGTAGTTAAATCGTTTTTTAATTGGCATAGAATTCCATACTTCTTGGCAATTTTCTTGATGACATTGTCAATGTGAGCGTTGAACTTTAGCTTGTCATCAATAATCACGCAAAGATATTTAATCTCCCGAACGCGATCAATTGTCTCACCATCAATTGTAACTGAGACATTCTCATTTACTCGATTCTGTGAAATTACCATATATTTAGTTTTACTTATATTCAATTTCAATTGCTTACATTTCAACCATCTACTTAGAAAACGCAAATCTTCGTTCAAATGGGTAACGGCTTCATTTAAATCTTTAGCTGCAATGAACAACACAGTGTCATCTGCAAACAGATTAATGTCACAAAATCGTAAAACACGTCGCATGTCATTAATATACATAATAAACAAAAGGGGCCCTAATACACTTCCCTGGGGCACACCAAGGTTATTCCCCACGGGACTGGAAACAGAATCATTAAAAACATGTCTTTGAGTTCTGTCAGACAAATAGCTTTCAAACCATCTGTATGCAGTACTCGAAATTCCAAAGCGCTTTAATGCTTTCAACAACAAGGGCCTAGAAATTGTTTCAAAAGCGAGTTTCAGATCCAAAAAAAACAGCAAAAATTGTTTGTTTACTCTCTAAGTTATCTTTCCATTTTGCTAATACTAAATTCAACGCGGTTTCACAAGAATGGCCTTCCCGGTAGCCAGGTTGTTCCGGTATCAACAAAGAATTACTATTTAAATATTCCAGCAACTGGCCTTTCACAACAAGTTCTAAAATTTTCTCTAATGTGTTCAGCATGTTGATAGGACGAAACTCTTCGGCTTTAATCGTCCCAGCAACCTTTTGAATCGGAACAACCAACGATTCTTTCCACACTTCAGGCACGTGCCCAGTTTGCAATGATTCATTAATAAGGTCCAGTAAAGTGTGATCAATGACATGAAAGCAATCTTGAATAACTCTAGCATTAACATTATCTACTCCAGCTGATTTTCCTAATGAAAAGCAAATATTTTTAAGTTCATCTATTGTGATGGGGTGAAAACCTTCAAATCTACAATTACTATGAACTGGCTGCTTTATTTCATCAGGTTCATCAACCAATTCAATAGATTGATCAATGAAACACTATTGACGAAATAATCATTAAACTTAGACACAATTGCTTGTTCAGACTGTTCTATTGTGCCGTCAAAAGTTATGGATCGCGGTCTGCAATTACTAGGTTTCAATAATGATTTCAAAATTTTCCATAACTCTCTGCTGTTTGTTTTGATGTTGATCAATTTTCCTCTGTATATATTCACAACGAGCTTTTTTAATGGATTGTGAATATTTATTCCGCCCGATGGTGTACTTATTCCAATGATTATCACTATTAGATCTACAAAACTTTTTGTGCAATTTATCCCTCTTGCGTTTAAGACGTAAAAGATCCAAATTGTACCAGCTGTTCGAGTTCTTCAAAGAAACAAATTTTTGTTCAACTAGCTTATTTGTACACGTTTTCATGGTATTAGTAAGAACAGCTGCAGACTCATCTAAACTACCGCTCGCGATTGGAAAATCCACGCTTCTCTGAACAAGGTTAGAAACAGCCTGTTTTGAATATTTCCGCCAGCACTTCAATTTCACAAAATCATCGCTATTATTCAAGTTATTCTCAATTACGTTAATACCTACTGTCTCATGATCGGTTATTTTCAAATCAGTATCGACAACTGAACAAACAGAATCAAAGTTAGAATAAACATGATCAATCAAAGTTCTACTGTGCCTGGAAATTCGCGTATATTCATCTACCGTTTGTCTCAAATTGAAAAAGTTAGCTAAATGCTTCAAATGATTCGAATTATTATTATCACGCCAATTTATGTTGAAATCACCAGCAATTATATTTAATTTATTCGAATCAAGAAATACCTCAAGCCAGTTCTCTAAAATTTCAATAAAACGCTGGTCACTAGAACTGGGAGAGTGATATAAAACACCATAGTTACCCATCATCATGCCACGTACAACTGTTATGCCCAAGAACCAGTTACCATCAACCATTTCGTTGTGGCGAAGATTGAATTGAACTGATTCTTTGACATAAATAGCAACACCGCCAGTATGTCTAGAATGTGATAAACAAGCAGCAACATTATATCCCGGAATGCAATACTGATCAAAGGCTTCAATTTCAACAATGTGAGTTTCTGCTAATAAAACCAAAAGTGGACGTTTTTCTTCAACAATCTGACGTAATGCTACGTAGTTTGTAGACAACCCCGCAATATTGAAATACAAAAAATTAAATTGATTACCATTCTGCCTGGAACTCGGTTGCTATTTATTGAAAAGAGGTCCTCCTCGGAATTGTCCACGTTTCATGCCCGTAGAAAACCACCGGTCTAATCAGCGTTTTGTACATGGTTCATTAAGTGCAAGGATGAATCTGTTTTGATCTTAAGTTCTTCTGACGCCCATAGAAGGCACGACTCCCACTTCGGATTTCACGGATTTTGGCGTTGTCAGCCGTAAGCGAAGATCCGAGGTAGGCGAATTCATGCACCACATCGAAGGTATCTTCGTAATCGTAACGCTGCTTCCTAAGCGGGCCATATCGCGAGCTGTTTTTCCTACTAGCATGCACTTTGTTTTCGACACATTCAGCACCAGTTCAACTTTTAATGATTAGTGCTGCAAGCGGGTTTACAGTTCTGCCACGTTCCAATGTTTCTGACGACAACATTCATATCATCTGCGAAACAAGTGTTATAATCGTACCTCGGCCTTGCCAGGCTTTTCGCACGATAACCCCAGTGCAATGTTGAACAACAGGCATGAAAGTCTATCATCTTGTCGTAGAAAGTTTTCCAGAAATCTTCACGCAGTTATGTATCGTAGCTTTTATAAGTCTTGAGAATTTTCTGGAGCAGCCGATCTTATCCATAATTCTCAATAACTCTGTGCGGTCGATACCGTCGTACAACGCCTTAAAATCGAAGAAGGTTATGCATCGGGATAGTAATGCTGCTTCAACCTACCAATCACCTCATATTTATCCACCAGATTCAGGATATGTAATCACATCAAAACGTTACTTACCGCATCAATGCAGATCCTACTAGTATTTCTTCGGAACATCCGATTCCTAAGGTCACCGGTTACTCAAAATTGGGTTGGTTCAAGTGAAGAAATCTATTAATGGATCCTTTTGAAGCATTAGAAAACTTAGTTGATACGGTTTTTGGAATCAACCGAAAATAGTTTGAAATATTGTCTTTTTTTTATATTACCAAAACTAAAACACATCAAATTTGTTGGAAGGCACAGCCTTCTTCTTCTTCTTTAGCATTTCAAGCTTATTGCTTTCACCATTAGCTTATTGCTTGCTCACAACTTAGTGTTCTAAATGCACTTCCACAGTTATTAATTGAGAGCTTTCGATGCCAGTTACCATTTTTGCATTAGTATGATTGTGTGGCAAGTACAATCATACGCTATGCCCAGTCGAGAAGTTTCCCTTAACGAAAAATTCCTAGACCAGACCGGGAATCGAACCCAGCCACCTCCAGCATGGTGTTGCTTTGTAGCTGCGCCTTTACAGACTGAGCTAAGGGAGGACCCAGCCTACTTCAATCAAATGGGTTGAACCGTATGTTATGAAAATGATTCACTTAGCATTTAAATCCCCTTAAATTTGAGAAAACATTATCTATGACAAGCTACTACAGTGACGTGTTATAATTCTTCAATACGCGATCAATGCATAACGCTTGGTTACAATTTGCTTCAATGTTCAAGATTATATAATCAATATTATCTCCTAAAAAGGTGTGAACCAACAGCAAAGTTAGCTGCAACTTATTTTTAATTGTTGGACTGGTCTCACCAAATTCTGTTAGTTGATGATAGTCAAATACCGTAAGGAATATTTATAAATTAAAGTAAAAAAAAACCAGGACCCTAGATGGGCTGAAGACTCATCAGTGTAAATCTTTCTTCAAACATTTTTTTTTTGAGATTGTCAATCATGTGCCCTTCATACAATGACATGATGCGAAAAATTCAGTGGTTATTAAACCTTGATTAAGTAAAATAGGTCGAAAATGACATTGCTGCCGGACTAGGTTTTCGGGACACTATGAGTGGTAGTACGTATCATAGTTATCATTGTCAATACTTTCACTTCGAACAAAAACTAAAAAACACAACCAGTTATGTCGGCAACTTTGTCCCCGATAGTTCCTGATAAGCATTCCTTACTCTGAACTGGTCAAACAGTAGCTAAGTCATCGGATGTACCGATAACGATAAGAAATTTTCTTCTGGAACGATTCCAAGAATTTTGAGAAGAAGAAGAATTTAGGGTTCAATTCAAATAATTTTCGGGGCATCCGTGACCGCATGGGAACCTGATCCGGGTTGACTGTTCCAGGATCAAGTCACCGGAATGTGATTTAGCAATCATACACATTCCTGTGTATTCTTTGAATGACTTTTAGCGTCATTACTGCTGCTTTTCTATTGGAATCTTTTAAAAATATCCCATTTTTGGAACGTGGTTCCGGAAATCCGGTATTTTCAGAGACGGATAATGTCATATCGGAGAATTTTGAGAAAGTGATTGAGTTTCTGAATCCAAAACTGTAAGAATATTCTAAATTGGTTGGATATTTCCATAGTTATGGTAGTTTTTGTTGCGTGGTTAAAAACGTTCCCTGTCGGTCTCTTAAATGTGTTTTTTTTTTTGTTGGACACACAACGGTTAAGAACGAAAACATAATAAGGGGATAAGGGAACGAAATCATGCAACTGAAGATGCATTCTAAGCTCTAGTACAGCAGAAGTAATCGGTCCACTTTTAATGGACGCAGTATCAGGTAATTTTTGTAAAAGCACAAAGAATACAATATTGGAAACCTAAACAACGGACTGTAAAAGAGATTTAAAGAAGAAATACACAAAGTTTTTTATTACACGGTTTGTTTCGGAAATAACTCAAGAAGGGAACAACTTATCGACCTAATTCAATTCGTAGTTTACGTTTTGGGCAAAAAGTAATCATATTGCAGTTTTTCAAAAACAATTTTCGGTGTAAATACTAAATAATTATAAAAACTGTATTTTTTCCATTGATCAATTTCAGTACACTAGAAGTTGTAACTTTTGTTGTGCTAGAATTAATGGGGAAACAACTTTGCTAAAATATTTGAAATTAAAAAGTTACAGCAAAACTACTGATTTTTATAGGGGCACCCGAAGCTACATAGGAAAAAATGCTCTAATTTGGTCATATCAAAAGAAACAGAACAACCTATGCCATCAAAGTTGCTTAAAATTATTTATTTTACAACTTTTCCGAATATTTTTTTTTTGTTTCTAGATTATCAAGATTTTCAGCCTCGGGCTGGTTCATCTCCCGTCGTAGTCACTTAATCACCGCTTTTGGGCATTTTTCGTAACTTATCCGGGGGTGAGATTTGAACTCGTGACTTTGGCGTGAGAGGTATGGTATCGCTAGAACCAGATAAAAGCAATAGGTAGTATAAGAGCCCGATCGGTTGCATAAGCTTTTACCAGTCAAGGAGGTATCCTCCCCCTTGCCTCCCCTGCATTGGGTAGTTTGGTAAAGGGTTATGTGCCTGATCGGATACTACCGTTCAATGCCCTCCGCTCGTTTTCAAATTTGTATCTTTCAATTTCAAAGCCTGCCGTTACCCTATACGGAACTATCAATACACTTTCTCTACATTTATATTCGTTCTAGCAATAAATTACCGACCACTTCTAGAGCTTCGCATAGGGATGAAAAATTATCTGCTTCTAACAACCTTCATCAAAGATCGTTACTTCGTGCATGGGAGAATACAAAAAACAACAATCAAAGTGTTCGCATCTGTATTAATGCAATCTAACCTTCATAGGAATCAAAATGGATTCAATGTGAAATACATTCACAGGTACTGAGCTAACGGAGAGTTGGCAGCAGGCTTTGTTTTGGTAAACGATACTCTGAACGCGTGTTTAATTTAGTTTTCAAATTATTCTCTATTAAGTTGGTTTTAATGCGAAGCACAAACATACATTAAAATATAAGTACTGATGAAAGCCAACCGACAAGATACTATTGGGAAAACAAGATTTTTGATATCGCTTAACAAACGATGTGAAGCGATTGAGATAAACATTAAGAATGCTTTTGGTGCCACTCACAAGGTTTGATGGTGGTTTTTCATTGTTGAAACAGGATAATTTTTAATAGTGCCAACTTGAACAGATTTATATCAACAGTAGAGATACTGTTGGAGCTATTCACAATGTGTGATGGTGGTTTTTGATAGAGAAGACAAGATTATTTTAATTGTTCGAGGCTCAATTTGGACGAGTTTATACGAACAGTAAGCACGTATAAATCGGACCAAATTGACCATCTACCATTGCATCCTGTCTTATCTATCAGAATACACCTTCAAATTCTGTGAGTACTCCTAACAGCATCTGTATTGTTGATATAAATTTGTCCTTTTATGTGCATTAAATAACACAGAAAATTCAATGTTTCGTTTCATCTGTTCAGTTCAAATCGGCTATCAAGCGTTGTCATATAATTTGTTTGTGGCCACTTTCTTGGGACCACTCACAAAGTGCGAGGAGGATGCTCATAGGGAAACTGACGTAATTTAACATCACTTTAAAGCCGACTTAAACCGATTTATACCAACATTTAGAATAACCTTAAAAGTCGCTGGGGCCACTGACAAAGTGCTTGGGGTATTTTTCATTCGGAAGACACGTTAAGTTTAAGTATCGCTTGAGAGTTAATTTGGTCCAGTTTTATATACTAGTAAAGATGTTGTTGGGAGTATTTATTGGAAAAACAAGATACTTTAGTAACGCATAAGAACCCTGCAAAAAAACTCGCCAACAACCAGGATGGTTCTCACATAGTGTGCTGGTGGTTGTGAAATAAGGTACCTTCAACAACGCAAAAGATCAGATTTTGGACCGATCCTAAAAACCAATACATTCAAATCAACCTAAAATTACAATTGACGCATTTAGTGAAATTAGTGTCTCAAGAAGCATTTCGCGCCTTACAGCAAGAGAAAGTATTGATTGGTCCGATAGCTTTCGACAGGTTATGTAATTGTATAGAAGTAGTTTGGAATTAAGGGGGGTATACAGTCAGAATGACCAAAAAATTCAATTTTTTTTTGCATAAAAAGTTAGTAAATATTCCGTAGAATACGCTCCTGAAACCCTTTTTTTTTTAAATTCGAACTTGAAGTGTTTCTTTTCATCGTTTTCGAAGACGCCTTTTTCGCGCGCAGCAGGTATAAAGAGACGCTTGACCGAGACGACCTATCTTCAACGCGTTTTTTTTTTTTTCAAAGCAGCACTTTTGGAGTTTGTGCCGGTGATAACTCAATAACTAATTATTCGATTGAGCTGAAACTTATAGGATTTTTTGTATTATAGTGTTACCTTCTATATGAATTAAAAATTATTGTAATATTTTATGATGAAATATGGAAAAATGTGATAAAATGGCGAAAAAATTTGGATTTTTTCAAAAAAGTTTTTGCAAATTTTTTGTTTTTACTTTTTTTTTCAATTTATCTACTAACTTTAAATGTAATTAATGCAAATTTTTTGGGTTAGCAGGTTTCAGATCAAAACTGCGAACAGGAGAGCCGGCACAAGCAAAATACAACCATTTTTAACGCACTCTAACGGCCGCCATTTTGTTGAAAAAAAAATTGAAAAAAATATTTTTGGACACTACATGGATACACTTATAATTGTAAAAAAGTTTCGATTGATTTGAGTTAAAACTTCCCCTTGACAAATAATTTTCAAAAATTAGTTTTTTTCTCGTTCTAACTGTATATCCCCCTTAAGCGTAGGGATTTCTTTTTGTTTAACAGTGTTTCGAAGCAAACGCACACACTTTTGCCACAAATCCCCATTCGGAGTAGGTCAAGGCAGGAACGGATTCGCCGCCTTGACTGGCAAAAATGTACGCGCTTGCATTCGCAGGGTTGCATGTTGATAAGAAGGATATTTCCAACTATATTTGATTACGTGCTTCAAGCCACAACAACACACATGAATAGTTAAATGAATTGAGCAATTGTACAAAACAACATTTCAAATATCGTTTGCATTAAAAAACATGGACTTTTTTCGGATGGTGATAAGAAAAAAGCTAAGACAGATAATTGCTTTTGATAAATTTCCCATGGAAGGTAATTATTTAAGGTGACTTGCAAAAAAATTCTACGCCCTTGCGTTTTATCAATTATTTATCAATTCCTCCTCGGTTTTCGCGACTCCAACTCCAACAAGGAGTAGATCTTACGCTTCAGGTTGGCCCAGAAATCCTTGATGGGAACAGCTTGGGTATCACTTCGATATTCAGTCGCTCCATCGCCTCCAACGATCGCTTCGAGTAGTGGGCTGACGCCAGATTCGGTTAGTACACCGCGTCTTCGCCCTTATGGTATTTCTTGATGAACGACGCCACTTCCGGAAGCCATTTCTTACTATAAATTTCTCCGTTCACGGCCAGTCCGGAGCGAAAGAAGAGCTGCTTTGACATGCCCTCCTCGCTGATTGTCAGCCACAGCAGCACCTTCTTGGGGAACTGTGTGTGAAATGAACTTCACCTCGGAGCTCACTTCCTTCGTGGGGAAGTAAAATACAAAGTGCCCTGTCAGTCGTTGTCATCCAGGGTGAGATAGGTCTCGTCGTCCATCACCACCGACACGTCGCGATTTGCCGGGAAAATTAGTTGACCATCTTATTCAGCCGCTGCCGCTGCGTCATTGCCTACAGCTCGAATTCAGTGGACGCGACTTCCGCTTCCTGAGATGTTTGATCATATTCGCCAGGTACTGTTTCACTGTTTGGCGGTTGAACCGACCTCCAGGCCAAGCGCACGCAGCGATGTAGCCACTTTCATCTCGGTTTTCCTCTTCAGCATCCTTTGGAGCTTCTTGTCGCTCAGGGTCGCCGGATGTCCGGAACCGGGCTTTTTTTTTCGATGCTCTGATTGTTGTCTAATAGTGCCAAGATGTTGTAGATGCCGAAACGGGCGTATCCGGCGTCCACAAAGTGCCGCATGATGTCCGTTTTCGACGCGGTTGGGTGCCGTTCTTTGAACGCGCACACTTCTGAATGGAGTTGCTTCACTGTTTTTGCCATAACGGTTAGAGTTCGACTGATAGAGCTGTCAAATTTTGTCTGCTGACTCATGGGTTACTATGATTGATGCTGCTTGGGCAGTTTCTTCAGTGCGGGTGAAGGTAAACCCATGGAAAGTCGGCAATTTTTGTCCATTTTTTAAATGCGTTATCTTCAATTTTGACACCGTCTACAACTTGACGAATGACACTTTGATAAGCATTCTGAAACAAAAGATAATATCTTCAAGTTTCTCGGCCTTATAACGAAATACTTTCTGTTAAATTTACATAGTTTGATTCTCAATAATGTACGATTTGTAGTCAGTTTTGAATTCTCTAATCAATATATATATATTTCCGAATTCAAATTTCTATAAAGCTGCAACAGTATATGCTGATGTGTCGATAAGCTGTATATTGGATTGGTAGAATCGACTTCATATCCTGCGAGTACAAAACGAATATTTTTTCCACATCCCCACTGAATAACAATCCATGCGCCAACACCGGAAGGTCGCATCCTCTATTTCTCTCATCGCCGAACTAAACCAACAGTCGAGTCCTTTTCATCCCGATACCACTCTCCACGTTTGGTGCCCTTTCTGTGTTAATTAGTCCGAAGCCTCCGCTCGTCGTCGTCGTCATTCGTGTGAGTGGGTCGGTCTAAATGAGAGAGCGAACGAACGAAAACACCCAACCATTTGATTCCTGGGAAACGAAAAGAAGGGAGGTGTGCTAAATGAATAGACCGAGCTCGGTTTTAATTACTAGTAACTTCGATGCTCGAATGCCGCAGAAACCCTTCTCGGTAGTAATTAAGATGATGCGGCGTGACACAGTTAGAGATTTTTTTTGTTTGGCTTTCGAAATGAAATTTCTCCGAATCCAAGCTCCACAACTCCCCTAATGTTTGCCGAGAGCAAGAATAAGCAAAAGCAGTAAGAAATCTATCTATAATAAATTCATTTTTCCGCTCCCCCACCTTCTGACACGGCTCTTCGTTTTCGGCAGTGATTCACTTCACAATGACATTGCAGGAATATCTTGCCTTTACTTTTTTTCTACATCCCAGCGTCACGATGCCAGCACAGCATCCCGCATCCATCCGCACAACATAAAGATTCCGTTCGCGTATTGAATCTGACACACTCTGCGTGAACGTATTTTTTCCCTTACATATTTCAGTTTAGTTTGCGACGATGAGCACCATCAGGAACCGCTAATAACAATGTGTGATTCCGGCACTCGAGGGCCAGCCATCCACAGTCATCCGGAGTCATCTCTGAATCTACCGCCTGATGAAGGGAGCAATAACAAAGCCAAAATAAAAAAAACCGGGAGATACTACCCGTGATGATCTTTTGACGACGATAATGCGCCCTGGCAATTGTCTTTCTTGAATAACGCATCCGTACGTGTCGTCGTCGTCGTCATCGTCTTCGTCCTCATACGGCGACAATGGACCAGAGAAAAAAACGTCTCAAATCCTGCGCTTCCTGTACTACAAGCGAAAGGACAATAACAGCATAAATCTGCCCGAATTGCTGCCCGGTGACGTTCCGTAATGCCTACGACCTGTGTGAAACCCATGAAAACACAAAAGGCGAATGATCAAAAACAACGGAACGAAGAGAATTATAAGATTTTTCGCAGCGCGCGGCTCCCCGGCCAGACCAAATCAAGTGTCTTGGGTATATTTGTGTTTTTTTTTGGAGCTTCATCCGTGCCACCACGAAGAGGATCTTCGGCCTAGGAGGAGGTCAAGGGATATGCCGGCCAGTGCGGTGTGCCGTTTGGAGATTGTCCGTTTGATTCTTTTCGCGGATAAAGAATGAAAATAATTTTCAGAACGTGAGGTTACGGTGAATTTTGCACTGGGAACTGTTACGGGATGAAGTATTTGTTATTCGCTGGCGGAGACCGACAGTGGGCTGTTTGGAAAAGTTTTGATTTAATGGGTAGGTATATGTAAAACAGGGATACGATGCAATTTGATCAGGAGACTTCATTGAATGATTTAACGTTTTTGTGATAGCAAATATTTCTGTAAAAATATAACTTTATTCACTGCAAAATCTTTAACTTCACAGATCAGGTTTACAGTAGCGTTCAAAACTAACTTTCAAACAAACAATAACAAAGTTGTATTGACTGATGCTATTAACTTCGGAGTAGTCTCTTTTTTGTCTGGCTAAACTAAAAAGAAATTTGAGGTATTCTAAGTAGTTTCCGGAGATTTTTGGCATAATTTCCTACATTTGAGTGTTATTATGCATTGCATCAAATCTTTCCCATGCTTTCTGTAGAAATTGCACTTCAAACGAGAATGTTAAGCATAACATTCAGATTTAGAGAACCGGAATTTGATCAAAACTTTTCCAAAATTTCACGCACTATTAATTTGAGGTCTAATTAAAGCAATGAAAAATTGGCATCATGCGTCTCTAGTAGGTTAAATTATATTTCTCATCTTTATGAATAAAGAGATTGATTCTAACCATCAGGTAAGCACAGAATCAAACATTACAGCATCAAACATCTCTCTCCGATTTCTTTTCTTACGGTTCTATTCTTCCGGTTCACTTATTCCCTTACTTTCTGTAATCTGTTTTCGTTTCTTTTCTACCACTTCTTTTCTTATGTGTATTTTTCTTTTGTTTTTCTTCTTTTGTTTTTCTTCTTTCGTTTTTCATCTTTTGTTTTCCATATTTTGCTACCCTTGTTAAGTTTTTCTTCTTCGACTCCTCTCCTTTCTCTGATCCATTGAAATAAACCACCCACACTTGTGAGTAGCCCCAAAAGCATCCTTACTTTTGTTTTTAATCGGTGCCAAAAGTTGAATAACTTCAATGTGCAACACTGCATAGAGAATAAATCGGGAAGATAGTTAAATATCTTATTCAATGCTGACGTCAGTTAAATTCAGCATACCGTTCACCAAAACGGATTCCGCTGCAAACCCAACCATTTTATCCAACATCCCAGTGATTTCTCGTGGGAGTGCAGAGAATTTCTCGACTTCCTTCAAAGCGAGTATCACGTCAACACATTTCTACCTATTTCCTTCTGGAACTGGCGAGACTGGCGCCGGTATTACCGTACTATGGCATCACCCATTTTTTGCAGATTGAGGATGTATGCTAATCCCAATCATTTTCTTTTCGTTATCTGTGTAATAACAGCTGATCTTTCAATAACCGAGTAGCAACCTCGGGCGGTCAATCATGCTCATGCTCGACTTCTCTTCTTTCGCTGCTCATCTTCCATTTCTTATCTCCCATTTCTTTCCTTCTGCTTCTCTACCTTGTTTTCTCTCATCTGCTTCTCTTCTTCCGCTTCTATTCTTCCGTTTCTCATTTTCCGTTTTTCTTCTTCTGCGTCTTTTCTTCCACTTTTCTTCTTCCGCTTATCGTCATCCGCTTCTCTTCTTCCGCTTCTGTTCTTCCAATTCACTTCTTCCGGTTCTCTACTTTCACTTCTCTTCTTCCATATCTCTTCTTCCGCTATTTTTAGTGTTTTTTAGTTTTTTGATTATAGAGATTTTGAGTCCTAAGCTGGTTCATCTCCCGTAGTCACTCAAATACCTTTTGGGTATTTTCGTAACTTGTCCTAGGGTGAAATTCGAGCTCGTGACTTTGGCGTGAGAGGTATGGATGTTGACCACTACGCCGGGGTCGCCCCCTTCTTCCGCTATTTTTCATCTGTTTCTCTTGTTCTTCATTACCATTCATGCATTTTCACTATATTTTCATATTCTTTCCAACTTTTCAAATTTTTATTTAACTTCTTTGTCATCTTGCTACACTTGTGTTTCCGCCTTCGGTCCTATTTTCATTCAGTTTTTCATATTCATAAAGTTTTATGCGATATTTCCCTTAGTTTTTACTGGATGCTCTGAACTATCTTTTTCTACTTCATCGTTTGTTTTTTCAGCTTACGTTTCTTCGCCCTCTCCTTATGTTTCTCCCTATCACCTAAAACCTCTTAATAATCTTCTTTGTTTAGCTTTCACTGGGTCTTCTATCATTTTTTTTCTTCTCTTTTACGGCGTATTTTCACTTTCACTTCATTCACTTTTTTTCTTTAAAGGCTTATTTCCTGCGGCTTTCTTTGTAAATTTCTGAATTTGTTGTTTTATTCATCAGCTTCCGTTTATATATTCTCTTCATCTGCTTCTAAACCTTCGCTTTCATATTTTATTGGGGTTACTCACAAAGTGTAATATTATTTTTTGATTGCAAAAACTCTTTTGGTTTCCGCTTTGAATTACGATTGAAGGATGTTTTGTGGTATTATGATTTAGAATAATTCAATGCAGAAGTCTTCCAAATTTGGCAGATTGACAGGCAACTGGTGGGTCTCATAGGCAGGATGCTAAGAAGCGAACCGAATGATGGGATGAGCAACTCAATAGGGGGCTATCGAGTGATAATAAATAATCTCTAAGATTTGATGATTTGACAAGCAAATAAATAAATGAATGATTAAGTAAATAAAATACAGTACGGAACATAATGAACGCTATTCAGATGGGGAGAAAGATATTTATTTACACATTACGCATTTACTCAAATTTCAACACTAAACATAAACAACAATAAATTTGTTCATAACCTTTAACAGGTCTTTCACCAAATATATATAGTACCAATCAATTACAGCACTGGATTAAAAAACTTGTCGTTTGTCGATTGAATTGGGTCCTCCTTAAGCTCAGCCGGTAAAGGTGCGGCTAGAAAGCAACACCATGCTGGAGGTGGCTGCGTTCGATTCCCGGTTTGGTCTAGGAAGTTTTCGTTAAGAAATTTTTTTCGACTCCCTGGGCATATAGGGTATGACTGTACTTGCCACACAATCATACTAATGCAAAAATGGTACCAGGCATCTAAAGCTCTGAATAAACTTTGGAAGTGCATTTAGAACACTATGTTTAGAGTAAGCAATAAGCTTGAACACGCAAAGAAAGATGATTGAATTACAGTTAATTCCAATTGTTACCATTTTAAAAATCTAGCACGAATGTCAGTCATTCTGATATCAAAATTTTAGTAATTTTTCAACGTACAATTTCAGTGCACTAACATCAATATAAGGTCTATATCTACAACAATCCGGACAACTCAAGTTTTAAGTAAAACACAAATTTTGCATTATGTTTCAATTGTAAAAGATTATTAAAGATTCAAGGGGATATGAATTAACATGAAGTTTAAGTTCAAATTCATGAAGTTAAAAACCTTGCAAGTAACTCCATCCATTAGGGTTTGTACAGACTCTTCAGAAACCATGGTGGCCGTCTTTGTCAAAATTTGTTGGAAATGTTTGGTATTTTTGATTCCTTGTTTTTTTTTTCAGAAAGCTTCCGCTTCATCAGAGCCCAATATCTCTTGACGCCAATCAGTAACTTAGGACAATTTGACGGATTCGCGGTTTTTTGTACAATATTTACTTGATTTATTTCGTACCACTCCAAATCTGGCAAGAAAAAAAGGTTTTTCTTTGTAGTTCTTGTTAAGGGGAGGAATCTCTTCTTCAGGCGCTCTTTTGTGTAAATCTTCTGGTTTATTGAGCTTGTAGTGACTAAAGATTTACTCTCGCCACACGTGTAAATTACTTGCCAAGCAAGGTATTATACGGGGTATTTCGATGTGATTGTGTTTTTGGACAGAACCAGGTGAAATTCCCGAGCCACGAGCCACCGTTCGATCAGAAATATTCGGGGTTTCCTTCAATATCCTCTACACACTTAGGTCCATGACAGGACCATCACGTCCATTGTTATAATTGCTTCTCGATTTCCTCTCAACCGTCAAACGTCTCCCCGAGCAGAAGAAAATAGCATGTGAATACCTAATTTTGATCTTGATAACTGGCCTTGGTATTAAAGAGCTCAGATTAAGAGGTAAAATACCTAAGCAAAATACCTAAGAATTATCTAAAATATCTCTCGAATACCAAAACTTGTTATTTCGGATACCCTGGAATACCTTAGAGGTACTATTCTGGTATTGTCTTACCTCAATTTGGTATTCGCATTACATTGTGGGAACAATGTTATGGTATTATCCTGAGATATTTTACCTCTTAATTTGAGCTCCTAAATACCAAGGCCAGTTATCGAGTTATTCGATCATACTCGGGTCAAAAATGATTGGTCAGGATTTACCTTTACGTCGGTTTAAAATTCGCTCACGCACGTGCTTTTCATTCGTTGTCATCGTGAACACCTAATAAGGAATGTAAACACCAATCATAGTCGTTTTTACCAAAGACTTCCAGCTATACCTCAGCGAAGGTTTTCGAGACTCCTACACGGCCAGCCATTTTAACTCAGTTTTGAGTCGCTTTTGACTCACATTCGTCAAAAGTAAAGTCACTCGAATTTGAGTAAATGTAACTGGGATTGACAAGCCGATAAATCAAAAACATCTATATGAGTCGAAGGTTTCGATTTGTCGACTAGTGACTCCACTAATGACGAAAATGAGTCAAAAACGACTCAAAATTTAATAATAAATAGTAAGTCTTGATCTCATAGTCCGTTATTCCTGCCTGCAAAAATAGATAAAACTCTTCGACGAAGCGCATCTCGTGGGATATGATTATCGAAGACAGATGCCACTTTGTTGAACACTCTCTGTAGTCCGGAAATCGCACCGTGTACTCCATAATTTGTTCGATGCAGAGGCAGCATTAACATGAGATTGTTACGAAGCGGTCGAGGTTGAACAAACAGGTTGATTTGCCTTAAGAGAGCCTCGCAATCTATCTTAACCTGCAGGATATCGGCGACGATCAAAGCTCTGCTTGTGCCTCTTCTAGTACGGAGCAGCTCTAGGTTGATCAGTTGACAACGTTGTTCGTAGCTGGGTAGCTGAAATGGATCATTCCAAGGTAGTCTACGAAGCGCAAAACAGAGAAAGCGACGCTGAACTGATTCGAATCTCTCAACGCCATTGTTGTAGTTTGGGCTCCAAACCGCAGAACAATACTCGAGTACCGATAGTACCAGGGAACAATAACGTGATTTCAGACAGTAGATGTCGGAGAAGTTCTTAGCTATCCTGAATATGAACCCTAAGGTTCTTGACGCTTTGTCAACAACATATGTTATTATAGCTGCGAATCTAAGATCATACCCAGGTCTTTTACCTGATTGAATCGTTCTATTGACGAACCAAGCAGGTCGGAAGTGAACATAATCTGTTGCTTTTTTCGTGAAAACTTGATAGCGGAGCACTTGGAAGGCTTCACTACCATTCGGTTCATATTGCACCAACTGGCGAACGCATTCAGCTGACGTTGAAGCAAGTGGCAGTCGTCAATCGAGCAGATTCTTAAATAGATGTTGAGGTCATCTGCATACGATAAGCGAGGACCTTCGATAATCAGATGCACGTCATTGAAGTAGAGTATGAAAATCAACGGTCCCATGTGGCTTCCTTGAGGTATACCTGCCTAGGTCGGTGTATATAACGTCCGTCTGAGCCCGATCAGTCATGCTTTTGATAATGTACGAAGTCAGGCACAGCAGATTAGTGGTTGTAGAGCGAACAGCAGTAAACCTATGTTGATCAGCACTCAAATACTGCTTGCAAAGAGAGAGCAACGGTTCCATAATAACTAGCTCGAAAAGCTTCGATACAGCACTCAACGATGTAATACCTTGATAGTAATCAACGGTTCGTTTGCTTCCCGTTTTATGCACAGGAATATATGCGCAAACTTCCAGCAAAAGTTTGCGCTGCAGCCTAAACGTCTTCAGGATCAAGAATGTTCTCCCAATCCATGTTAGATAACACATTTATAATGCTACGGACAGCTTTACGAAAGTCGTACAAAACCGCAGCAGGAAAGTCGTCAAAATCGCGAACTAGTTGGTCTTCAACAATGACAATCAGAGGAGGGTGGTGCGGAACTGGTTTAATTAATGGACAAGGAGCCATGGAAATGAATGGAGCCTTGTCTTGAGGGCTAACGAAGCAGAGGTCTAGACTGCGATTATTTTCGTTTACTATATAGTTGATTTGAGAAAGCTTAGTACGAGACACTGAAGAAGTCTGCATATTGTAGACAAAATACGCGTATCTGTCAAGATAAGCAAAAGTAGGTGGAATTAAATGGAAAATACTAATTTTTCTTCAAATTTCTAGTTACAGGTATTCCACTAAACAGCTCAAACCCTCTAGGATTTAGTTTTCGTTCTACAATGGGTGGTAGTACCTTTCATCATACATCATAAATACACTATTTCAGCTCATATGCTTTGTTTGTGCTATTGAAGGAAAAGGGGTTTCGAGCAACCATAGTACCGGTTGCAACAAAACAGAACGGCGCAATGCCCTCTTCAGTCGGATAAATCATTAACAAAATGTAAACGAGGATCCTACAACTATAATTTTGATCGGAAATACGCAGTAACAATCATTAAGTGGCACGACAATACCTGTGTAACTGTTGGAACGAATTTTGACTCAGTGGAGTCATTGGCGTCCGTTTCGAGAAAAGACAAACAAAGACAGGAGGTATAAACAATCGAACAACCTCACATTAGGTTTTGGAAAAGTTTTCCATATATATCCGTGGTAAAAAAATGGTACAGGCCTTTGTTCACCAGAATCTTGGACATGGCTACATCATAGATGTTAGACGGAGCATTGCTGTGTCATATTTGAAATTGGAACATTCAATGAAACAGAAGATATGGAGGCCGATACTTGTGCAGAGAGCGCAGAAGAGCGTTCTGGATCGAGTAAGACTAAAGGGTGTATTCGATAAAAATGGCACACACATATATACTCATCAAAATTAAAATGATTATCGGATTTTCTTGAAATTTTCAGGGAATGAAGAACTACTAATGAGTTTTGATTATACAATATTTATGAGTATTCTTTCAAACAGACGTATCTGATTTGTAACAAAGAGGAAGTGAGATTCAAACGTAAGTTTCTCAAAACTTTACCACCGCACGGGAAGTAAACATCATCATCATGTTTGGAATATGTTATTCCTTGTGTTGCGGCCCTAGTTTGCATAAAAGTGCAAGGGAGTTCAAGAATTTAACGTTTGAATTTTACTTCCCCTCTTTGTTTACAAAATCAGATACGTCTGTTTGAAAAAGTACTCGAGATTTGTTTTATTCAATTTCGTCTCCCATCCCGAATGCCCGCACCTTCCTTTTCACTCCACCCATCAAATTTTGTACAACCGATTTTCCCAGTGTTTTTGTTGTTTTTACCCAAATTTTCTTTAATTCTAGCTCTGTTTTTATAGTTTTGGGAGGTTTGCGAAGTTCCGTTTTCATAATTGCCCAGAATTTTTCAATTGGACGAAGTTCCGGTGTATTTGGTGGGTTCATATCCTTTGGCACAAAATTGACTCCGTTGGCTCGGTACCACTCCAATACGTTTCGAGCGTAGTGGCAGGATGCTAGATCAGGCCAAAACACAGTTGATCCTGTGTGCTTCTTAATGAATGGCAAGAGACGCTTCTTAAGGCACTCTTCCGTGTAAATCGCACCGTTTATTGTTCCGGAAGTGATGAAGGGAGCACTTATTTCACCAAATCCGCAAATCGCCTGCCAGATTAGAAACTTCTTTGCAAATTTCGATAGTTTCTTCTTTCAAACATCCCCCGGAACATCGAACTTCGACTTGGCAACGGAATATTCTTGCCCAGGAAGTTGACGGAAGTCGGCCTTGACGTATGTTTCGTCATCCATCACGATGCAACCGGATTTGGTGAGCAGCTTCGAGTAAAGTTTCCGGGCGCGGGTTTTCGCAGTGATGTTTTGTTTTTCATTCCGGTTTGGGGCTTTTTGCACTTTGTAAACATGTAACCCAGCACGCTTCATGGTTTTCTGCACAAAACCGACTGACACCTTAGACTTTTTAGCGACATCTCGAATTGACATGTTTCGACGGTTCTTGAATTGTTGTACGACTTTCCTGGCCATTTTACTGTCCATTGGACCACTTTTACGACCACTCCCTTCCTTCCTTTGGACACTCAGACGCTCCTTGAAGGTTCTTATTACACGAGACACAGTTGTATTTGCAATTCCAAGCCTTTTAGCAATCCACCGGTGGGACGCCCCTGGATATTGATTGTGAGTGCACAAAATTTTCTCACGGACAATTTCTTGTTTCGACGACATGACTGGAACTACTGAATGTATAACTATGAAACTTGGCAGATGTAAATAATACACTATGGATAAGATCTACTCAAATTTCTAGGTTTTTTACTCATACGATTCAAAAGTTACAGAAGATTTTCTGTGTGCCATTTTTATCGAATACACCCTTTAGAGCAGCGAGCACATATAATTGGAAAAAGGTCAAATCAGCGACGATGCCAAATGCTAAACTGCACAGGAAGACCAAGCACGTTTTGAGTAAAATGCAATGTAACTCTACGCATAGTGTGCTTTCCAAAGTTTCATTGTTAAATGGCACTGAAAAGTGCGTATTGCTGAATGAAAATGAACGTAAAAAGGATTTGTTGTACAATTCTGGAGTTGCAAATAAAAATGTATATACTAAGCGAATATGAATTGATCTCTCTCATACCACAAAGTCTCATACCAGAATGTCAGAAGTACCCAGAAAGTGGCCACTTTCTCTGGGGTACCAAGTTCCCAGGACGTGGCCAATGCAACCTCAGACATTCAAGATGTTCTCAATTGCGTTTGATTCTGAAAATCCGAAAGTTTGATGTGTCGCATGACAGGATTCATGATCGATTCGAAAGTGACCACCGATTCTGGAATGGAAGTTAGTGGGGAATATCTCCGGGACCACGGTCAAATCCAACATTTTGGCAACAGTTACAAAAGCTGGAAGATTTTTGTAGTCGGTTAAAAAAACCATATCTAATTTCGTTCGACACAAAATGAGAAAGAATCGTTTGAAATTTGAAATTTTGGTCAAAATGTATGCCAGTCGTAAGTGTTAACTAGCTCGAAAATATATTGTTTTAGTGACGTTTTGATCAGTAAGCAAATTATAACTGATCTCAAAATAGATCACTGGGCGCTAATGAGTTAGTTACGAAAGAAATTCCAAAATTTTAGTAGCCACCCGTTACGTGCAATATTTCAAAAGTTTCAATGATTTGACGGTGCCGGATAATTATGGGCACAGATCATATCAGCTCTAACGAAAGATGCTATGGTCGCTGAAGCGTAGCTACACACTACCAAAATGACATGTAAATTTCTGTCCCCTGAGACCGACAAATGCAAGCGTCCTTTAGCACATAAGAATGAGTTCAAAGAGTTTGTTTCGTCAAATTGCGTATGTGTCCGTTACAAGAGACATAATTTTACATGAAATCTTCCTTTACGTTCCCCGACTTTTTACAAACCTGAATAACGTCTCGTGTAAAATTCATAATTTCTTAGTGTGTAGGCTTAAGTCAAAATCTACCAACTGGTGAATCCAACAGAAGATACGGTTTCATAACATTACGAAGTAGTAATTTATGACGTCAGATTCGGATTCATTCCACCTTAACGATATCCTACGACACAGCCCATAGTCCATAATGAGCGAACGATGCTAGTTGGCAGAAGACAGTGGGTGTTTGTTGTCCAGCCAATGTGAAGGCCGATGGTGATGGGGAGACCCAGAGCAAAGTGCAGGATTAAGCCCGCCATTGTTCCCGTTTCACATCCGTAGCTCGTCGTCCTCATCACCAGCATCCACAACCGACTCACCAACGGGACTGGAAGGAAAATAATAACCACCAGGATCCTCACGTATCGGTTCCCATTTGCTTGAATGCAAACTAAGCTAACCGCGAAGCAATGCTACGGGAAATGAACTAAATTTCGGGATTCCAAGCAACCAACGGCAGCAGCCCAGATTTAATTATAAACAAAAAGGTTCCCGGAGCAACACTCTTTTCTATATCATTAAATCAATTTGGAGAGGCTAATTTCGGCCGCTGGCGTGGAGTCATTTCCCTACGTCATTGCCGCCGCCCGACCAAGATTGCAACGTACGAGTAAGACAAACCGGCTGAATGGTTGTCCGATGGGATGCTGTTTGGGGGTTTTGGCGGTTTTTGATCCCAGGGGCAGTGGAGAATGGGACGCATAATCGCAGGTGTAATTACAGTTTGATCTCTCCACGCTTTACTGCGCCTTAAGTATTCTTTTAATCAGACCCTGCTTCCCAAGGGGAGGTGATTCAGGTGGAGTTGAGGGCGACGGTAGGTCGTGAACAAAGCGCTATCGAAACTTATTGGCGATCGAACGCACCCCGAGCGAGCGGGTCCGGAGATGAGATTCTCAAGAGAGAGGAGAGCAAAAAAGTTTATCAACGTTTAGCACATTTCTTCCAATCCCCTTTCGCGCACAAATCATAAAACACCATTAAAAATCATATCGGAGCTTTGAGGGTCCCGCGCGGATCGCTCCGGAGTCGGTGGTTGGTTGGTTGAGGACTCGTGCGCGGACTTGAGACGAAGTGCTCAAAGACATACACTGCTCAAGGGTCGTAAAATTAAGACCGAGGATCATGGCCAGGCGACGGTGATGATGCTGATGATGATTGTGATGCTCCATACATTTTTCCGTCTTTGTTTTCATTACACCGCAGCTTTTTCCTCTCTCCCTGGTTTCACTCCCCACCCAGCGTGGAATTGGGGAATGAGGGCCGGGAAAAAAACGACAGAATAATTTATTTTAATTCGATATGCACAAAAACATTCCGCTCGATTCTTTTCACCTTTTTTGACGGAGAACTGTGTGCTGTAAGCAATGGTTCGGGACGAGTCCAAAGATGGACTGGGAGAGTCTTTTGTTGCAAATCCTCCAGCTCGGGGGGTTCCATTCGATATGGGCTTGACGATTGATTCCATTCTTTATTTCTTTCGTTTTTTTCTGAGAGTTGAAGAATCCACCGATGGAATAATGGTGCTTTAGTTCGTACGATTTCTCACATCCCGTTAGTCTGTTAGGTCAAATGAGTTTTCAAGATTTCTACAATTAAATTACAATTATCGAAATCTTTCTTGAGAGATAGATAAAGAAAAAAAACACAAACACAAACGAAACTCATTACTTTCATTTTTCCACCCTCAAATCAGCGGGAGAATAATTATTCCGGGTAAAGCAGAAATCAAATCAAATCAAATTTCCGAGGATGATCGCCAGCAATTATACCGCATGATTTCGTGCGTAATTGCGGTCATTAGATCTCACCGGCCGGCGCGCGGACGGAGGGTTTGCGGTGATTCAGACGCGTTTATTCTCTTCACGTGGTCCCATCCAATCGCTCGGGTTGATGATCATCATCGCCTACGGGGGAGCGATTATCCTATTTTGCCTTTCTTGCTGGCGGCCGGAGTCTGGCCAGAAGACGAGTATATTGATCCGTTGTGTGAGTTTGTTTGCCCCAGAGGTGAGGATCTCTGCGTTGTGCGTTGGGATGGAATGCGTAGACTGTGATTCACACGAAAATGTTAGTTAGTAGTTTTGACAATGTTGCTGCTAAGATCAGCATAACTTTTTTTTTTCAATATTACTTGTTCGTGAGAGGCACTACGAGAGGTTACTCCCATCTGACGTAATCGAACTTTGAGTACGAAATAACGATCAGTGTGAACTAATAGTTTGAATCGACAAGACGTGTTTTCTCCTACAATCTGTCCGAACGACTCGTGTTAATCGTGATGGTCATAACGTTTGCATTAAAGAAATGGACTTTTTTTTCGGATGGTGATAAAAAAGAGACAGATAATTGCTTTTGATAAATTTCCCATGGAAGGTAATTATTCAAGCTAACTTGCAAAAAAATGGTACGCCCTTCCGGCAGTTAACCGTAACATTCGCCATGGCGGACGAAAACATGCGTGTAGGTCACTATTTGCATCCAAAAGTCACTAAAGTCACTATTTATCGGAAAATGGTCACTAAAGTCATTATTTAAAAAAATAATCACTTGTACCTATTGTTCAATAGTCAACCAAATTAAGCAATCTGACCACACTATATAATATCGAGAAATATACACCAAAAAACTAGATGCCTGGCAAACGCTGGCCCACCTGAATGTCCTGGAAACCCTACTTTTTTTTTTAGACGGGATGGAAAATCTGCACCCATACACCTGAAGAACTCAGGGTGTGGGGATGAGGGTGCCAACTCCTCGACCCACTAAAAACCCACCCGTGCCTTAAGCCCTGGACCCTCCCCGGAACCACCTTTCGGTATCGGTATTTCACTATGTCTAACTACTTAGGGCTTTAGTAGTTAGGTGGTCCCTGCGACCTGCCTTTGGTCGTTTCGCCATTTTTGTTGGAGATCGAGGACGATCTGGAAGGCTGCTACGCAATACCTCTTGTTCCACGTTGTCCGAAGCACTCACGTCCTCTTTTATGACCATGCCTAATTGCATCATCCCCGCTAGGACGCAGACCGCGTTGCGTGATACCGTTCGGTATGCACTAACCACTCTTAGGCACATAAGCCTGTGCGTATTCTCTGGCGTAGCTCTGCCGGCCCGCTGTACCGAAGTATGGACAGGGCGACACTGGCCAGGAGTCTACGCTTACTCCCTTGCACCGCCGAGCTATTCGACATCATGCGGGATAATGCCGATATAGCCATTGAGGCTTTCTTGCAAGCGTACATCGACGTGGCTGACAATGGACAGCTTATTGTCGATCATAACCCCAAGATACCTCAAGAACCTCTTCGATTCCACTGTGCAGTTACTCGCACTGATCGTCGCATGTTGCTCCGAGTTCCTATTCACCACCCTGACCTCAGTCTTATGGTGGGCTAGCTCAACTGCTGGACTTCATCCATCTCTCCACAATGCCAATGGAGTGTGAGGCCGTATGAAGCCCGACCTCTCTCGATGGATTCACCACATATCTCCAGGGTGATGTCGTCTGCGAACCCGACTATCTTCACCCCGCTCGGGAACTCAAGCCGCAATACCTCGTCGTACACCGTGTTCCATAGCGCCGGACCCAGGATCGAACCTTGTGGGACGCCTGCGGTGATCTGGCACGTTTCTGGCCTGTCTCTGTGATTGTATACTAGTACGCGATTCTGGAAGTAGCGGGAATCTTGTACAGGTACCCAGGAACCTGTAGGCGCTGGAGCGAGTTGGCAATACCCACCCAACTGGCGCTATTGAATGCGTTTCACACGTCAAGGGTGACCACTGCACAGTATCGTACTCCGCCTTCTGCGCTGGATTGCCACCCCAGCCAGTCTTGGTGACGGACAGGATGGCATCCACCGTCGACTTCCTTTGCGGAAGCCAACTGATTATTAGACAGACCACCCGTACCCTCCGTGTACGTTGTCAGTCTGTTGAGGATTACCCTCGAGCACCTTACCCGCTGTATCCAGCAGACATATAGGTCTATATGCCGATGGATCTCCTGGTGGCTTCCTGTCTTTGGTAGCAACACCAAGGTTCTGAATTTTCCAGGCGTCCGGGAAAGACGCCTTCGTCCAGACACTTTTGCATCACCACCCTGGAACGTTTCTGGGATCCAGCAAGATAGCCGTCTTAATGGCCAGGTTCGGAATACCATCCGGTCCCGACGCTTTGTTCACCTTTAGCGACTTTGCTATCGCAATGAGTTCCTGATTCGTCACCTCGTCGCCTCGTCGCCGGCCCCGCGTTGTGCGCGTTATCAATGCCCACGTGGTCTCGGGTGTTCGGCGGAGCCGTCCATCCTTCCGTCGCTATGACAGCGTTAAGGTCTGGGATACTGGAACGCTGGTCATGGGACAAATCTACGGCGGCAGGGGGCATGGACTCTGGGTTGTGAAGCTCGGAAGATTCCCCTAACGATCACCTGCAGCAGCTCTGATGAACGCTCGGTTGGAGTCGACTGATCCTTCTGGTTTTGGCCATTACTACCCGGTAGGCGTCACCCCATGGGTTCGCATTGGCTTTCTCACATAGACCCTCGTAGCAGGCTCGCTTGCTGGCCTTTATCTCCCTCTTTAGTGCGGCCTTCGCGGCGACTAGCGCCCCTCTACGCTCTATTCTCTTGGCGTCTGACCGCGCTCTTTACACCCTCCGTCTTGCGTGAGGCATGTTCTTTGGAGGTTGGCAATCTGACTCCGTCCACTCAATACACCGGCGATCTTCCATTCCTCGGTTTGACTTCCCTACCCTTTGCTTATTTTCGACAGATACGCGTATTTCGTCTACAATGTGCAGACTTCTTCAGTGTCTCGTACTACAGTCAGGTTATTAGTACGAGACACTGAAGAAGTTTGCACATTGTAGACGAAATACGCGTATCTGACGAAGATAAGCAAGGTAGTTGGAATTAAATGGAGAATACTAATTTTTCTTCTAATTTATAGTTAGCCCAGGACTGCTGAATGTTATATCCATGATCGATTCCGCTCCGTTTCTATGGTAGGTACTCTTGGTACCCACATTGGCTAGGTCTACGCAGGGCTGGTAGTGGGTCACTTTTTAGTGACTTGGTCACTATTTTGAGTCTAGTCACTAAAAAGTCACTATTTGCATCCAAAAGTCACTAAAGTCACTATTTTTCGGAAAATGGTCACTAAAGTCACTATTTTCGCACCGTCGTTTGTAAAAAAGATCAACAAAATTAAGTGATCTGGCCATACTACATAAAAGTCGAGAAGTAAAACTAGATGCCCTGTCGAACGCTGTCCCACCTCTACCTCAATTGAACTTGTCAAATGCAGAGCGCTGGTCGGTCACGGCACTCTAGATTTAGCTTGAATGCGACCCACGTGGTCTCATAGTATAACATCTTTCATTGTGTTTACAATGTTCCTGCTATTTCATTATAATTTTTCATATTTCTATACAAATAAACCCAGTGAAGTCCATGACGAATCGAACGGGATAGGAGTGTAAACTTAAAACGTTTATCCAACCTGCAAACAAAATTGTCCAATTAAGAAACCACAAAAAATAATCAAGTCATTTTTCTTTTATACTCACTTTGTTTCAAAAATATTTTGTTAGATTCAGTTTTTGCAAAAGCGGACTACTCTTTTGGTATCCAAATAGTCGAGAAAAGTGGGAATGAATTGTAAATCAAATAAATGACTTTTTTGGCAAAGTTGTAAAACTTTTTAAGTAAAATTTAATCTAAACATTTGTGATAAAGTTTACAAGCTATTGATAAGCAAACTAATCTATTTCAAAGATATTTTCTAAGGTTTTTTCTAGAGGAAAGAACCACTCATACATCTAATGTACGCTGATCTAGAAAGGTTGGTGCGAACCATCGTCGTTAGAGTTTGCAAGCCCAATGTGTGGCATGCCAATACTTCACTTACAGAGGAAATTTAAAACAATATTGAGAACTTTCTACCTGTCCTTTCAGGCGTAACTTATACGATTGGTGCAATTTGGTGAATTCTGTTGGATTTGATACTGAATAACATATAAATGATTGAATAAAGTAGAAAATCTGGTTTAGAGATGTGCTGGGTCGTCCAAACAACCCAGGAGATTAGAACTTAAAATGTACAGTTGTAACAGTAGTTTTATCCTCTATAACATGTTATGATATGTATTCAAATATGTTCAATGAATGTCCTGGAAGACCAACTGACACTATGAGATAATCTTGGGATATTATATGCCAAAGAAACTAACTTAACTTTGTATAGCCCAGAAAGATATTGTTACAATTGTAGACCTTAAATTTTGAAGGAATGGAAAATATGGATAACCTAGAACATCCGAAGATTATCTCATAATGTCTGTTGTTCTTGCAAAATATTCGTTTTCGTTACAACTGTTGGACCTATGTTCTCAAGGATAGTTTGGATGACCTAGAACATGTCATATTTCTCTATAATGTTTTTTTTTTCACTTTAAGAATATGAATTAAATATGCTTGAATATTTATTGTAACTTTGTATCGCCTAAATTTACTGTTACAACTGTAGATTTTAAGTTCTGAACGCCAAGACAGTTTGGATGACCTAGACCATCCCAAGATTATCTTCTTATGTATGTTTACGTTCGAAAATATTCACAAAATATATTTTAATACGTGACCTAACTTTGTATTCCCCAAAAACTACTGTTACTGCCTTATATTTCTTGTTAGGAACTCCAGAGCAGTTTGGAATATCTAGGGGATCTTAAAGTTATAAAGTAATTACTGTTGACTTTCCAAAAGGTTCATTGAATATGTTTGAATATAGATGGTAGCCATATATAGCTTAAAAAACTTCTGTTACAACTGTAGATCTTATATTTTGAACTTAAGGACAGTTTGAAGTACCTAGAATATAAGATTGTCACATTATGTCTGTAAGCCTTCCACACTATTCAATCAATATTGTTAAATACATATTGTCCCTTTACACACTCCAAGCACTTGATGTTACAACTGAACTGATCTTATGTTCTGAACTCAAGGATAGTTTGGATGCCCTAGATTATCCCCGTTCATCTCATGGTGTTTTTTTATGTTCGAAAAATATTCGCTGAATATGGTTGAATACGTAGCTTAACTTTGTATAGCCCAAAATATATAGTTACTACTGTCGATCTTAAGTTCTAAACTCAAGGACAGTTTTGATGACCTAGAACATCACCGAGTTATCAAATAATGACTGTTTATTCCAAAAGGTTCATTCGATATGTTTGAATAAATATCGTAACCTTATATAGCTCTTAAAGCTACTGCTACAACTGTAGATCTGAAGTTCAGAGCTCATGTACATTTTGGATGACCTAGAACATCCCAGAAAGATACAAAAATATTAAATGATTATCAACGAGAATTTGATTACATGTATACAAATGTACAATATTCTAAAACAACGGCTTACACTATTAATAAGGCATTTATTTTTTCTTCCTGAACTTCTTCATATCCAGGATGTTCTTGGTCGTCAATTAGGCCTTCAACTCATAATTTTTTGCTATATTTTCCAGATATAAGAATTGATGGAAAACAAATTTTCCGAAGACAGTGTACACTTTTATTCAAACTGTGTGATTGTATACAGCTATTGGGGTCATATATTACCCCTTAGAACTCAAGGAGTTAATTTACTTTTTAAAACAATATATATAATTTTTTCAATAGTACGTGGCCTGAAATCAAAAATGTTTTCTATTGAAATTGATGCGAAGAAATACTTCCGATCGATTGGTGTAAAATTTTTGAAAACTAATTGAGAAATGACTGAAATATTATTGTTCAAAACCTAACCACTTTTCGTGACGGTCGCAATGCGATTTTTTTTAATTGTACCCCAGTACCTATAGAAAATAAAGATGTATTCCCAGGTCAAAAGTCTGGTTTGCAGAACTCGTTTATAAAATATTGCCAATGCTTCAACACACCAGCTGGATGCATACAGTGAAAGCTTCAAGTATGTTGTGAAAATCGTCAAGTTACTTCCGATTCAGGTAAACTATGATCTTCTTATTAACGAATGGAACTTGTTAAAACGCTTGATGCTGAGTTTGAGTACAGAGTACAAAATTGAGGAGTATTGGAACCAGTTTTTACTAAGAAAACGGCTACAGGTGAGCCAAAATACCTTGAGGTGCTTAAATTAGTGAAAACAGCTTCACATGGCAACGGCTCAAAAAAGGAGTTGGAAGCACGATATGTCAGAAATAATTCTAGCACAGACCATACTGGAAGGCGTTTCAACTGTGCGTATAGACCCGTCTTCACAAAAACGAGCTGCGGAACAAGTCTAGGAGGTCGCGGAGATAAAAAAGTCGCTTGATTTCGTCGTTTCTTTACAAAAAGAAACACAAAAAGTGGCACTGCGCCGCAGTATCATTCATTTTGCAAACAAGGGTGATCACTTAGTTAATTTTT
>JASCZW010011833.1:0-30666 GCA_034211315.2 Aedes japonicus
TCTATGTACAATTTTCTTTTTCGGATTGTTTGATTCAAGCCGTTTCCGAGTTGTATTCGATATACCCAACAAACAATTTCACAATTCGAACTATACTTAAACTGCTAAAAAACACTTAAGTTACTTTTACCTATGATTTAGGGGCCATTCGGTAATCAAAGCATTATAATTCACTCTACACAGATTTTGTTATTTTAGTTTGTATTAAGATAAGCCATATGAAAAACATTCAACCAAAACTCAGACATTTGTATTGTAAATGTTACCAATAACAACATTTTTACCACGCTTTCCAAACAACAGGTCATAGTTGGGAACCTAGAAAAAATATGTCTCTAACATTGGGTCTATGGTTTTCATGTTGAATCATTGTTATTTTACCTATGTGACCAGTTAGTTTATAAGTGTGACTATCTTCTGTACATCTTGGTTGCATTATTTGGTTTATAGATACAATTTCGGCAAATTTAGATCATTTGAAGATCGTGTAGATAATCTGTTCAGCTTAACTAGTAAAATTATGGTGTTTTAAAAGATAAGGGAATCGAAAATTACGCGGAAATAAACGACTATAAATTAATTAATAAGGTCTCGATTGCTTTTATAATAACTCAGCCATCCTAATAGCAACGTGATTTTGTTGATTATCGCCAAAATAATGACATATTTGGTATATAGGCCGAATGAAGGAGCTAGGCTGATATTATATCCCCTTACCAGCATTTTCGATTTTCATTTCATGCGGGACAACTTGATGGTAGGTGCTTCCGGGTTTTACTTTTATTTACTCTTGATACACAGTGGCAAGTAAAAGCGAAATGATTAACGCACAGTGCAAGTGAGTTTTTAAATTAAAATTATAATCCAAAGGAATCCACTCAGTTAGGGTCCAGTCCGAGGTTTAGTTCATCCGTTTGATTCTGAAAAGAACAGTTAGATAAGTAAACATTAAAAGAAAAAAATCATAAATTCTTATTATTAAAACGTAGGTTGTACCTCGTGTGAAGAAAGGTTAAATTGTAGGGTGTATGCGACACAAAGGCTATCGATTTTTAAGTAACCTAAATTTTAGAGTAAAATGTATGTACTTAATAGAAATTCGATTACAGTTTGAAGCAAATTCACGCTGACAAAACCGACCCGCTTTTTTCTACACCTCTCTACTAGTAACTGCGAATGCTAACGTTCCTTGTTAATGCATTTTTTACACACGTTAGCGATGATGAGGATGGTGGATAGCTGCCAGCCAACTAGATCACATTTATTTCGCTCGTGGTTGAGCCAACCGGCTGCAAATTTACCACTGTCTTGGATAACCGACTGCATAACCAATGGCTGACTAGCAACGGTTCCCTAGCCAAAGGCGATAGAGCCATTGGTCGCCCGGAGTACCTTTCAGGGTACATGTAACTACCAGCTGCCAATTCAATACTGACGCTCTGAACAACTCTGAAAAAGGCTGCCGAGCGTTTTGCAAAGATGTACCTCTTTTACATCGTACACTGCTGCATATGAGATCTCCCTTACATACATCTGAAGTCTGTGAAAGGAAAATACTTGGCATTTAGTAAAATTACTCTACAAAAAGAAATTATAGAGCATAACCTTAACTAATAACTTGCGTAATTTACAATTATTTGATGCTGATGATCATTAGTTTTCAATACTGGAATCAACGCTTGGAAATATTTACGATCGTTTGGGGGAAATGTTTGGAGATGTTGAAAACGTTTTTGAAAATGTTTGAAGAAACGACGCTGTAGGAGGACCTGAAGGAGATATTGACGCTGTAGAAGGACCTGAAGGAACATCTGATCACCACGGTGCTGTTTTCAAGCTTTCCGGAATTCTACGAAAGTCTAGTAACCGCACTGGAAAGCCGTTCCAAGCTAATGGATGAATGGAGATGCCGTAAGGAAGAGAAAGTGCTGCGAACTGGAAGCGAGACTTCGGGAACCTCTTTTGGAAAGATCAACGTAACGTGCTACTAGTGCCAGAAAGAAGGGTACTATCGTTGTGACTGTAAAAAACTGGCCAAGGACAGCAAGATGATTGACCATGAGAAACCCAAGCAGAAGGTAAAGTTAGTAACCAACGACGAAGTGTGTCTAGTTGTTCAAAGCGTTCTAACGAACGGAGGACTCTGTGGCCACGTCACACATGACCAATGACGAGGCGTTTTTGGAATTCCTGGAACCTCCAACAATGAGAGCAGGAACGGGAAGAAAGTGAAAGCCAACGGGATTGGCGTAGGAAGCATTCAATGGACTGAACGATCAAGTTACCATGATCCGGATTTGACTGAGAATCTGCTATCGTTTAGCAAAATCACTGACGAGACGGATATAGTTTGCTGCTTGATAAACAGTCCTATTATATTCAGAAGTCGAGAACGTAGTTGGTGCACGTCTTGGCAATCTGTACCAGCTCAAAACAAACAGGGTATTTGACAGTACTTTTCTTTTTTCAGTAACAGAAGCCACCATGTTGTATTTCAAAAAGGTGTAGGACATCGATTTCCAGCCTAAATTGGCAGTTTCTGATACAAAAATATCAATTGTGCAGGAGTATTAGACCGTATTTTTCACTTTTTCCGCAAAATAAATAGCCATCTTGATTTCCAAAATGGTATCAGACATCGATTTTCTCCCTTTATTCACCGTTCCGGATCTGAAAATATCCAATTTGAGGAGTTGTTACAGTTATTCCCAGTTTTTCTAAGACCGGCAGCAACCATCTTGTATTCCAAAATGGTGTCAGACATCGACTAACGGCCTCCAGTGGACACCCTGCATAACTTCATCATAGACGGCATCTTCCTTGATGGCTAGGATCTTGAGATACAGCTTGTAAATGATATTCATATGTATAATAACGCCGCGTAGAACGCCACTTCTGGACAATCCACCAACCAAAAGGCCTTGACCTCCTGAACAACTGTGTTCAAGACAGTTACTTTCCATATGACCAGGATCTCGAGATATTCAATTCTTTCTTTTTTAGCATTTTAAGCTTATTGCTGTCACCATTCGCTTATTGCTTGCACTCAACTTAGTGTTCTAAATGCTCTTCCACAGTTATTTTTGAGGCTCTCCAGGTACCATTTTTGCATTAGTATGATTGTGTGGCAAGTATGGCTCGATGCCCAGGAAGTTGAGAAATTTTCCTGAACGAAAAATTCCTAGACCAGACCGGGAATCGAACCCAGCCACCTCCAGCATGGTATTGCCTTGTAGCTGCGCCTTTACCGCCTGAGCTAAGGGAGGACCCCGAGATATTCCATGTTGGAACCACTAAGGCCAACATTTTGCATGCCAGCTAGCTCCACCTACCGAGCCAATCCCGACCTTATTAGACCACCATGAGGTCCTCCGTGTCCTTCCGAATAATGCATCTAAAATATCACAAGAATATTTCACATTCAAATTATACTAATTTCTTTAGCTACCTGCATCTCCATCTCGATGAATGAAATTGCAGCAGCCGAGTGCCACGACCCCCTTTCAGACAGTGATGCCACTTTGAAAGCTGTGAAATCATTCAAGAAAATTTAGCAGCACTTCAAAATTGAACAACTTCCTTATGAAAAACTCAAATTAGGCACAGTTTTTGTTTCAAATGCTTCATGAAAGAGTGCCACGTGTTTTCAAAGTGCCTCTTATTTTTGAGCTCAACTTTAAAATAGCTTTTTTGAATGAAAACTGAAACTAGTACTTTCCTCATACTAAAAAGGTTAAAATCCCATACGAAACTTCATTTCGATATTGACGGCTATCAACTTGAAGTTTGGCTAAACGATTTAAAAAAAAATCTGAAAATCTTCAGTGAAAGTTTAAGGAACATTTTCAACCATAACTTACAATGCAAATTTGTAAAATAGTTTTTTTTTTTTTGAAATTCGGCACAACCTACTGAGACACTTCAGACGAACGCGAATGATTGAAAACGAAGAGAAAAATAAATGTCACCTGTCTTGCTGACAGCTTCAAACAGTTTTGAGAGCTGCTTTTGACTGTTCTGGGGTGACATTGCGCATTTCGATACGAGTGCTATTTTTTCGTTTCGACCACATTTGTTATTATCGATCTCGATTCGAGCTCGAAACGAGTGAAACGCTTCGGGTAGTACTAGATCTTCGAGTAATAATTGGCATTGCGTAACATTAAGTTCGAGCATTTTATAGCGCGAATCGACTACAAATATTTCGTAAAGTAAAAGTTGTTCGTCGCAAAAATAAGTGCAATCATAGCCTCAATAACATCGTGAAATACAAAGAGCAAAACAGATTTGGTTGCACAAATAATCGGTTAATCGTATGCATGTACCATAATGTTTTTAATTGAATTCAATCATTAATTATAGTTTATTTTAGGTCTATGAAATCGCCACGAAATGCGTTGAGCATCAACTCCTCTTAAGCGGAATTCTATATAGAATTCATGGAAGAAAACCCAGACCTTGCTCGGGGACTTTTAAAAACTTCCGATGCCAAAAGAAACTTCCATTGATTGTGGGGTCATTTGAGAAATACGCTCAACGAACGGGGTCTTCAGGTGCGGGAAGTTTCCGAGTGGAAAAAGGTAAATTCGGAGTTGTTTTTTGAAAATATTAACATTGGACACAGGCGACAGAGTGATTCAAATTCAATTTCAATAACGAATTGATTGTTTTATGTTCAGAAGTAGAATGAAAAATTGATTTGTCTATCCTTGATCCATAAAATCACTCCTTGTTTCTCTCTCTCTCTTGATTTTATGTGTGGGTGGAAAACAAATATAAAGTGAAAAACAAACTACGCCACAACATTAACAGTTTGAAAAAAAAACAGGAGAAGGCTTAAATAATACCAACAGGAAGAAAGTGTGGTGAGATCCACCGGGTTGAATCGTTTGGATGTCGCAAGCTCTCTTAGAGAAGCCTCCTACGGATGATGGAAAGGAACCGTACATGAAAAGTCAAACTGCAGAAGGAAATTAAGTGTTTGTAGAAGAATTCTGGAACAAGAGTGAGTAAGCGGTCTAACGCTAAGAAGCAAAAACTGAAACTATTCCGAAGCCAACCAAACTGTTGAAAAAGTTGAAAAAAAAATCATAACTACCAATCAAAACATAATCCTTCGTCTTCTTATTTTTCCTGACTTTGGTTACGCCCCTCCTGGGACTTTATGCTGGCTCTCAACTTAGTGTTCTTGATGCCCTTCCACAGGTTTTATTTGGGAGCTTTCTTAGGGAACGTCCATTAACTGCGTCATGCTTTTTATAACCCCCTCCTTGTCACGGTTTTTGTATGGACCTTCAAATTTTTTGTATGGATCGTCACGTTTTCCCAAACCTCCCCCCCTACCACGTTACATAATTAATGGACCTTCCCTCACCTGCATTATTTTTGCATTAGTGAAATCCCGAAAGAACCCTAGACCAGATCGGAAATCGATCCCAGCTGCCTCCAGCATGGTTTTGCTTTATAGCTTGCGCCATTACCGATGGACCTGACAAAGCCATTATCATTTTACCATATCGGGCCAAGTTTGACAAAGCAACTATCAATCGGGAAGTTCAACAAACTTCATGGGTGTTCAACAAACTCGGTTCAAACCATAGAAATTCAATGAACTACATGGAAACTGTTGGTTACTTCCGGCCTGTCCTCTGACGACGCTGCAGAGGCGCAATAGTTTGGGGGATGGTTGGAGGCCGGCTGAGGGTTCTTCCAATAATTGGCACTATCAAACACACTTCTTAGCGGGTAAAACAAAGGACACTCTACCAAAACATTTATTACTCTTAGAACTACACGGTAACGCAGGACCGTACATCAACGTACTACAAACAACTCAAAAATAAAACTAGGCTCAAACATACATACCAATTTCAACCGCCCTGTGTGAATTTAATACTTGCACCACGGTCATCTCATTCTCCTGCTCAGCATCCGAAGAGCCGTGCTCCTTATCCATATCCGACGATTAGACGCATCGATGACGTCACGATTGGCCGATCGAGAAGGAGAGCTGCCGCGATCGATAGTCGAGACAAAGCCGATACAACAGGCGGCTTGTCTGCCGTACTGCTGCTGATGAGATCTGTTGTTGGGTCTTTAGGGTGGTCCTCAAGCAGTATAGAAACTCTACGAACTTCAGCCAAGTTCAACAAACTTCATGAAAATTCAATGAGCTTCAGATCAAAATTTACTTCAAACTTAATCGATAAATTATGACTTCAGGGATAAGCTACTATAAGTCTAACATCAGTGAAGTTCGACGAATTTCATTGAAATTCAATGAACTTCAGGAAGTTACCGACAAATTTCAGGGAATTTAAAACTTAACGAACTGTAGAGAAAATCAACGAACTTAAACGAAGTTTTACAAACTTCAGGAATATTATACGAAGTTCAGGGATGTTATATGAACTTCAGGAAAGTTTAAAGAATTTCAAAGAAATTCAATAAACTTTAGGCAAGTTCAACAATCTCTATGGAAATTCAATGAACTTCAGGGATGTTACGAACTACAGGGATGTTCTACGAACTTCAGGAAAGTTCAACGATTTTCATTGAAATTCAATGAACTTTCAACAAAAACAGCATCCGAGGAGTTCATTGAATTTTCTGAATTTCATGAAGTTCGATGAAGTTCATTAATTTCCATGAAATTGCTGAACTTCAACGAACTTCATGTGAAATTCAAGAAAATTCAATGAAACTCCTCGGATGCTCATCAAACGTTACAATTCACTACAATTTCCTCACTAATTTTCACTCAAAGAAAGTAGATTGTTGCAATTCTTCAGCACACGTCGCTACGGAATCAGAGTGCTCTCTTCATTATCGTCACTGTCGTCATAACCATGGTGAAAATTTTTCTTTTAAATTTAAATTTTCAGCTGCAAACAATTCACTATCGAGCAAGTTATGTTTTTTTTGTATACATCTACACTCCTATTTAATTTTGCTCAAGTTTTGAGTACAATTCAAACAAAAAATTCACGTTTTATAACCGCCCCCCTCCCCTCCACTTTTTTTTGCATGGATCGTCAATTTTTTTTTGTATGGATCGTCACGTTTTTCTCCCCTCCACCCTTACTGCGTGACATAATCAATGGACCTTGTATGCTATCTCTTATTCTCTTACGGAATGTTACGCAAGTTTCGTAAAAAGTGAATGCACTCAATTTTATCGGTAGATCCACTTTTTACGAAAATTGAGCCACATTTCGGTGAGAAAAAAGAGGTGGTACTCAAAAATTGAGTAAAATGAAACGGGAGTGTACAATTTGACATTTCTCTTCGAGTTGATCTAGTACCCATTAAGCTCGAAATCTAGTACGTTAAAATTATGAACGCGAAAACAATACGTAATACCAAAGATAACTCGATTCGAGTTTAAAGGGTGATACGGTCAAAATTTGGTCAAGGGAAAACGCGTGTAAATCGGTGAAATCGTTTATTTAAAAATCAAATTAAATTTCTTTTTCAAGTTCAATTAGTATAAAATTCAGGAAAAATATTCAGTTAGGCTTCCGCTTTTCCAAATCCGAATTGCCGGGCCTTACGCTTGACTCCTGCCATCAATTTTTGTACAGCCACCTTGTCCACCTTCTTCGCCGCAGAAAGCCAGTTTGCCTTGAACTGCTGCTCGTCCTTAGCAGTTTTTTTGGTCTTCTTTAGGTTCCGCTTGACAATAGCCCAGTATTTCTCAATTGGGCGGAGCTCTGGCGTGTTGGGAGGTTCTTGTCCTTGGGAACCACCTGCACGTTGTTGGCGGCGTACCACTCCATGGCCTTTTACCGTAATGGCAAGATGCCAAATCCGGCCAAACAGTACGGAACAACCGTGTTTCTTCAGGAAAGGCAGCAGACGTTTATTCAAACACTCTTTCACGTAAATTTCTTGATTGACAGCCCCGGAAGCTATGAAAATGCTGCTTTTCAAGCCACAGGTACAGATGGCTTGCCAAACCAGATATTTCTTTGCGAACTTTGACAGTTTCGTGTGCTTGAAAATATCTGCTACCTTTCCCTTCCTTTTGCCGTATAAAACTCCTGTCCCGGAAGCTGCTTGTAGTCGGCTTTGACGTAGGTTTCGTCGTCCATTACCACGCAGTCAAACAGCCGTGTACAGCCTCCGGGATCGCGCTTTGGCCGTCGTATTTTGTTTATCATCGCGATTTGGAGTCACTACCTTCTTGTAAGTCGATAGTCCGGCTCGTTTTTTGGCTCGATGCACGGTTGTAGACGATACACCCAGCTTATTTGCGGCATCTCGGAGAGATAGGTTAGGGTTTCGCTTGAAACTACCGGCAACTCTCTTTGTCGTCTCAGCGGCTTCCGGTTTTCGATTTCCCCGATCCAGACTTCCTGGCTGTCGACAAACGTTCCCCAAACACTTTAATTACATTTGTAACGGTTGATTTGGCAACTTTTAGCGATTTTGCCAACTTTGTGTGCGAGTAGCTCGGATTTTCGCGATGCGCGAGCAAAATTTTGATACGCTGCTCTTCTTGCTTGGACGGCATTTTGACAACTGAAGAGTGAATTCCAAAATCAAAGTAGGAGCAACATTCTACACACACACACCTTCAAAATGAGGGGTGTTCAGGTTTTTTACATCCAAAATTGAAAGAAATACGTCAAGTTGATATTGACCAAATTTTGACCGTATCGCCCTTTAACATTTCTCGAATCAAGTAACCCGAATCGAGATGCGCAATTCCACCCCTGTTTATTGATGTAAACGAGTTGAGCACTCTTATCATTCGATTCTATTCGATACACGTCACACTCATACAGTAATTAGCCAGCAATCCTCCAAAATTTAAACGTCATTAGTCAGAGGAAAAAAATCTATAGAAATGTCATGACATTTATCTCCACTGCCAGTTCGCTTTTGTGTGTCGCCAGGTCGTAATGTAAAATTGTAAGATGTCGCCGGAAAAACGCAGTACTCTCACTGCCGCTGATCAGGTATCTTACATCGTTATTGTTGATCTATGTTTCGGTGTAAAATAACCGAGACATGCCAACCAGCTAACAGCAGCATGTTTGATTTTTCGCAGCCCCTCCCCCCTACTCCGGTGGCCCATGTAAGTTTGCTTGTCGATCATGTCGATGATGCGTTATCAAGTGAAGCACCTCAAATCCGCCAGCCAGCCTCCCGGCCAGTTATTTACGGTTATGCTCGATTGTCGGCCATCTCTCCGGCTACAGCAAGACTTTTGAGGTTCCCCGAGGGCTTTAGGCTTTATGAAAAGATATGTACCGGATTAGAACGGTACTCTTGCTTGTTTTTCTTCTTCTTCTCCGGCAGGGTGGCTGTCTCCTCCACAAGCTGCCACTGAAGCTGTTCGCTGATGATGGGCGAGCGAACATAACGAGAAGAGTTTTGTTCGAATGCGAATGGGAAGATTGGTTGTTTGACTTTTCTTTTCCGAGTCCGAGTCCGTGAGACGAGGGGGGGGGGGCGGTGTGGTTGGTAGGTAATTTAAGTTTCAGCCTAACGACGGTGAGAGGAGGTACCGACGCTCGGCTACCTGTGTAGTGAATGCCACCGTTTATGCTATAAGGCGAAACATATGTTTATGACATTTTGATGTTCTCGTTTTTCGGAGTTTACCTTTTGGACTGTTTTTTTTTCGCCTGTGAGTGCTACGTGACGTTTCGGAAATGGCTTTCTTTCGGTCGTCGTCGTCGTCGTCGTCGGTCTCTGTGTATGGTTGATGTTTGCACTGTTACTCATGTTCAGTGCGGATGGTGGGAGTGGAGCAGGCGTTTTTGCATTTAAGTAAAAGGCTTTCAACGAGAAGAATTATGTTATTTCGGCGCGGCTGAACTGAAATGAGGGTTCGGGGTTCATACGAAATGAAAATTGAATTTAGGTTTTCTTTTTTTTTACTTTCCATGTGTTTATGTGAACCCTTTTCGATGAAAGTTATAACGGGGGCAATGTACTCCCATTTGGTTTTCCTTTTCTAAAGGACCTGAAATTAAACTTATTAATAATGGCGGCATATATTATTTTTCCCCGATTAAAACGACGTTAAAAAAAACTCAGCTCACTGAGCCGATTGTATTTACGATGAACTGTGCCGCGCCAAATGTTAAACCCATCGAAATAGCGTCCGAGTTCCCCGGAGGCTATACAACGTTCGATTCCAGCTAGCGGTTGCCAGCCCACCAGAACTGCAGTTCCATCGTGGATCGCTATACAAGTACGGTTCTAATCGATGGGATTATTGGAAAACATTGTGCCGTCTAAGAGACGACGACGACGACTAGGGCCAGACCAGGAGGCTCGATACCCGGAATATCCCATCCCAGTGGAGTCAACCCGAAGCAGGCAGCCTTTCTCGGCAGAAACTAATTCCATTTCAGATGTGACTACACCAACACATATGCCGTGTTTCCACTTGGAAAAGGTGGTAAGTGTTGACACGGTACGTTATTGCGGAAAACAGCACCATGATGGGGTACGGCTGCAGGCATGTGCATAGTTCCTCGTTTCTCGGTTCTCGAATGTCCATTCTCTAAATAATTTTCCAATTTAGATCTGCAATAGTGGCGGTGGAAAATGGGGGTGATTATCCGAGACCTAGTCATCAGTGAAAGACCAGTGAAAGTTCTGGAAGCGATGACCATGATGACGATTGGAGCCCGAGGACCACAGGTCAGGTCCCGTTCAATTACGGAATGGTAGCGTGTAAAATGCGAAAAATAATTGCATTTGTGTGACAACATAAGCGCCCATCGAAAGCGTTGCTTCTGCGAGGGGCGCTCTATTGATGATGCTAATTAATTGAATTAAGTTGTTTTCGGGTTCGAAAGGGATTAAGTAACCGCTCGGGATGTTACCGTTCTGTGCGTTGGTTCTCCTAAGGGCTAGTCAATGTGGTTGGCGAATTTGTGGTCGAGAGTTGAATGTCGTTGTGTCCATTGTCGTTACCCGGGTGATCGGTTATATCTGAATCTGAACGATTTGAGATTTGGAGTCGTCGATTTAAGGTAACTCTTAAAGCATCCCACCAGTAATGCAAATTATTTATCAAAATGATCAAAGCAATTGTCCTGTTGTGGTCTAGTTGTTGTTGGTAAGTTGTCACAATCGAAACTAGGCCCATCCTTCCACTTAATTGCGACATCGGCAACGTTGATTGTGGATGATACGTACCCAAGCTACACAAAACTGTCATAATTGGTTGCAGCTACATAATAATGACTTAAAAGGGTCACATTGAAGTTAATTTTACTGATTTGCAACAAATGTGCTGCTAGGGTAGTTCCATTCATCCACGGTAATCGATGTTAAAAAGTTTCCTACTAAAAAGGGCACGAGTTGGTGGTACAGGCGGCTGTCAGATCTTAACCAGAGGAGTACAGTACAGTTGACGAATCGGACCAGAGGAATCGCTTCGATACCGGCAGCTCCAAGGATGTCAAAACGTTGTTTAACAATTCGAGACGAGTGAATGCTTCGACGGTGCCACTTTCGTTGTTGCCGTTACGAAGCGCAGGTTGGTCATGCCAGCTCGCTCGCATCGACGAACAGGTGGACCTCTATACCTCCGAGAGCAAAACTGGGAGATCCGTTGAAGAAACAACGAAGCACAGCTATCTGCCAGACGCTGCAAGTATTGACACTAACAATTCCATTCGAAGTTCTACTGCTATTAGTTCGTTCTCAGTATGTTCCGGATCTCCAGATCAGCTGCATTAGAATTCTTTCGTGCACAACAAAATAGGAAATCAGCCCCAGCGGATCAACGGCAACAGTATGGTCGTTAGGACTTGCCATTTGGCTGGTGTAAACGCAACCTGTAGTTAGCGCTTTGACCTCGTTCTTCATGATACTCAGGGCAAAAGCATAAACGTCCTCCGTCGGCCTCCAAACCATACACAATACTCGCTCTGTTTCCAAGAACTTTTCCAAATTCATGGACACCGTCGATGGTGCTCTTTGTTCTCCGTTTCTATCAAGAACTTTCACGGAGTTAGAGCAAAAGTTTCAAATTTCGGAACCCGCTTGTGAGTGTACCGTCTTCACATCGTTAACCAGTAGCACTGCCTCTGCTTCCCAGTTGACGCTGTCCGGGAATAAGCAACGTAGTGGTTCTTTACAATTGCCTTTGCGGTCCTGGGAGGGTAAGGAAGGAAAAATGGGCGTACTTCCATCGGATGGTAGTTTCCATTATTTTGCCTGCACGTTTTTCTTCTTTGACTTCCGACTTGATGGTCACGCTCTATCCTTCACTTCCACAGCGAAATATTGCTTCATCCAGTCGTATAGCTCCCGATTAACAAGATTACCAACAATATACAGGTTCAGCTGTCAGAATTCTTCCCAAAAATGCACCATCCAAGACGCTTTTTCGTTGCCACGGGTTCGTTGTCTCTACTCTCTCGTACTCGCGACGAAGTTAGAAGTCTAGTCAAAAAAAATTCTATGCGGCATCTATGGAGCAGGAGAAAATTCTACGCCATTGCAATATTTCATCTTTCGTAAGAACGGACACCAAATTTCATTACGATCAGTCAATTCATTCTTTATTTACAAGCCATTTGAAGTTGACGTGTCAGTGTATTTTTTTACAATAGAAAAATCCGAATATCGTGTAGTAATAAAATACTTTGTTTTGGAATGTTTATCGGCTACTGAGATCCATGCAAAGATGATGAAAGTATTAATTACCGTTCACAGACGGGTTTTGGAGTTCAAGCGTAGCTGTACAAGCGTTACCGTCCAAACACAATGATAACGGAAACGGAACGGAAAACGGCAATTTTGACAGTTGCTGCAAATGACTTCGATATGGCTAGTTAGAATCGGCTTGAATCTATCCTGTTTTCTTTCCGACAAGCAGGCAAACTCAGAAAACAACTCAAAAAACCATAGTGAAAATCAGTGAATTGGGGTGCGAAGTGTTTCAAACATGCACTCTTTTCGCCAGATTAAGCTCCAAAAATAAAAGTGAAATCCCCTAAAAAAATCATTATTTTCGTTTCCGCTTTCCGCACTTTTTGACTAACCCAGTATATGCTGTAACTATCCATACTGCGTTGACTGACTTGGTAGTCGGAGTTCCAGAACTGTTCACACGTTGCTGAATTTGAATTTCTCTCTCACTCCAGAAATGAACACCCTGACACGTTGAGACCCTTTCTCCTCTCTCGAAATATTGCCTGCCCAACTCAAACAAAAGTTGTCGGTAGGCCCAGTAATACCTAGTGGGGTTGCGATACCAGATTCAACGAGAGTAGAAGACGAGCCATCATCCAAAAGAGCAAATGTATGGACTTGCTGTCCATTTCCATGGATTGTTACAGGTAAATACCGAAACAAAGAATATGTTAATGGAGGAGTGGAAATTTGGATGCACAACTTCCTTGAAATTATTCGAAAAGATTACAGCAAGCCCTGATGTGAAATTGACGTTTTGTTTTCGTGGCGTCGTTTTCGTGTGAAAAAAAATCAAACGGCAATTTAACTTAAACTAACAGTGAAATCATAAAAAATCTCCGTGCTTTGTGTAAGACGTGAATGAATACAATCGATTCCCTCCCGAAGTTTGTGAGTGTCGGTAGTATTTTTACGAGCGTTTACGTAAAGAATAGTTTGCCGGTATTAGTAGATTGACGCCATGTCATCCCTGTGAAAATAACAAATTTGGCATCCCTGATGCTTTCAGTTGACAGTTGACAGTATGAATTATTTTAACTTTCAAGTGACTTTTTGCAAAGCTCAGAACGTTGTTGATATTTTATTGCATCGCGTTCAGTCTTTAATTCACCTAGTTAATATTGTACCTAGCTTTGTACAAATACGGTTATTACTTCATCGTTTCCAGTGATATTCAAAGATTTTTTTCGAAAATGAAGTGCTGTGCTAAATTCTTCAATCTTCTTCGGCAAAATAAACCTGTCTGTATGTGTGTTAGATACGGGACCGATGGTGAACATTTTCTCATCGGAGAGTACGATGATGGTATGCTTCTTTTTTAATGCTGACACCAAACGTTTTGAGTACTCCAGGCTTAGTTGTTCGATTCGGTCCGTTACAAGGTGGCGCTTTACTCTTGCCCTGGAAGAACGTTTCAAATCCTCTTTCACCAACCGTTGCATGGTAGTTCTTGAAATTTCGGCCACCTTAGCCAATTTTCGGATCGATCTGGTAAGATTTCGTCTCACTTTGTCTCTCACTGATCTGATGACCTTCGGTTTGCGAGAGGACCATGGACGGCCACCTTCCGTGGACGAGGTCCATCAAGGAGTGAACGTAGGATACGATAAACGGTAGCCAGTTGGCATCTCACAATCGTTGCAATTTGTTTTACGGGCTTTTGGGCGAGCAGTAAACTAGTCACAACCTCCTCTGCGTACATTTTGCTCAACTTTGTTACTAGCAAACCACTGTCTTAGAGTATACAATCAGATGATTACACACACGCATTACAACAATAAAATAGTGTTTTTAATACCTTCCCAAAAATAAGTATTGAAAACTAGCACATTTTTTTATGGGACATACTGTATTGAGATATTAATACATATCTAATTTCAGTAATCTCAGTAACAAACCAGTGGATGTCACATGCATATTGTTCCTACGCTATTGTGTTCTTTGACTTGTTGTGAAAACGAATTCTAATCTTAGTAGTTTTTAATCCTACAGAAGCTGCAATAGCGGAAGTCTTTCGATGAGTGGATGGCTTGCTTCAAAAATGAAATTTTTATTATCATTCATATATTCAATCATTAAACTATTTTTCATTATAATATTCATTCACTATATTTTTGATATTAGGGTATGTGTCCCTTGACTCAGCCTATTATGTAACGATCGATTACATTCTGTATCATAACTCAAAAACTATTTAGCTGGAAGCGAAATTCAACTAGTTGTACACTTTCTTAGATCCGTTTAAGAAGAAGTTTAGTAGTATGTATCACGGAAAGTTACACAACTTATTTAATAAAGTGAGAAACTTTCAAGGGATGTGGTTTTAATGTCGGTATATAAACCCCAAATTGGGTCTATTCATGTATGCAACTTCGTCCCATTTGAGAGATTTGTTATGAAATGTAGTCTTCGTACGCTTTTCTTTTCTGATTGTCTGATTTATGGCGTTGCCAGCTGTATTCGCTCTACCCAAAAGAATCTTCACAAAATAAACTATAACAAAACAGCTAAAATACACTTAAGTGATTCTTACAAATAATTTATTGGCCAACTGATAATGAAAACATAATGATTCACTTTACACAGATTTTGTTTTTTTGGTTTGTGTTTACATGTGCCATTTGGAAAACATACAACCAAAACTCAGACATTTTTACTGAAAACTTTACCAGTAACAAAACTTTTAAAATGATTTCTACACAACAGGCCATAGTTGAGAGCATAGAAATAAATATGTTTCTAGCATTGGGTCTACGGTTTTCTTGTTAAATCATTATTATTTTACCTATGTGAACAGTAAGTTTATAACATGTGACTATTTTGTTTACATCTTGGTTGCATTAAATGGTTTATAGGTTTAATTTAACGAAATTTAGGTCATTCATAGATCGTGTAGATAATATTTGGAGCTAAGCCAGTTATGTGATTAAGTCAAAAAAGTTAAAAAAATCTAGAGTTACGCGGAAGTAAACAACAATAAATTTATAAATAATGTCTCAACTGCTGCGAGTGCAATCAATCAACCTGATAGCAACATGATTTGGTTGAATATCGCCGAATTAATGACGTATTTGGTTTATAAGCCGAAAGAAGAAGCTAGGCTAACATTACATCCCGTTACCCTATTATATGACATTGAATATATATATTGGGATGGGAGGGTGCATCAGGAGATCACTCAAGTTGGAATTGGACAATGGAGTGATATGACAACCGGCGACTAGAAGGGAAAAACTGTACCTTTTTCTTATCCTACCGATTCGATTGTGATGCTGTGAATTCCATCCTGTAGAAAGCTTGAACAAGCCATCCCGTAGAAAGGTTAATAAGTATTGTGAACTGGGTTATTCGTTTTGTTGGATCGTATCGTTGAAAGGAGAATCTTATGTTCCCGCGGGTTTCGCGTAAGTGTCTCTGCTTACAGGTCCGCCCCACAGTTTTTGGCCCTTCATACATCGTTACTGTGAATACAAACCATTAACTTCGATCTTTAATCTTCCTATTAAGTGGAGCTACATACATGACAAGGTCTTAGAAGGGATGGTTACTACCTTACATACGTACATACAACTTTGGGAATTCCATGAATGATCTAAAATTAAATGTCATATAAAGAATCTGTAGTATACATCAGTATATCTGAATTTTTGATGTGTTATTCCGTTTTCACCATAACCATTTGTAGTGGATCTCATGGGTTCTAATGTGGGTTCAATTAATCAAGTGAATTTGAATGCAATAAACAAAATAACAAAATTACCTGGTAAAATAATACAATTAAAAATAATAATATGAGCATGAAAGTTCACGATGATAGAATATACAGGGGATAGACAAAATGATCGGGACATTCAAATTTCTGAACAACTTTATGGTGCTCTAACTTTACGAAATATTATTCAATATAATTTCGCCAAGAAGCATTCAACTGGAAAATTAATGCAGTTTTATATCTCGGTAACATTATTCGCCTCGGTAGCACGGTAGATGTTCTGGGTTTCCGGAAAGGTGATCTAACATGTTGAATTTGTGATGTAAGTTTTAACAAGATGACGTTATCAAACAATTCCCGCACAACACCGCACATTTTAATTTACCGAATAAGGCGCTCCTTTTCAACACATTTTTAGGCACACCATATTACCGCAAATCTTTCTGTTACCACTTGGTCGTACCTATCAGCTGCTTAATTGTTCTTTTTTTATTTCACGCCACCGAACAAAAGGTCAACGAAACAATAGAAAACCCCTTTGCAGTCCGCCTATTATTCGATCACTCGCACCACCGAACAATAGCCAATCGAAACAATAGATAACTGCTATACCCGATAGAAGAATAGTGCGCAACAAAATATCGGCACAACCCTTCACAGCCCTTGTAGCAGACTGTGGAAGAAGCATTAATTTCCATAATTCAATTGAAAAAAATAATTAGAATTAATAAAAATATTTTAATACATTCTTAACAAACATAATTTTGTTTGAAAAAAAAAACAAAACAATATAAAATCATAAATGGGGTTCACCTTACCGTAGTGGTTCACATCATAAAGCCACGAGTTTGAATCTGATCATCGGACAAGCTTGGAACTACTACTTCTGCAAGAAAAAAACAAACTGTAAGTTTAAATTTTAACTTTGAATGTATCATAATTTACCTTATCAAAATGAACATTTTCCCAACACTACGGCATATGTATTTTCAGTTTTCAAGAGTGGTCTATGTTTTAATAAATTTGATTAACGTCGCAATTCATTTGTACATGTACATTTAAGCTCGGGCGATCCCGGTGTAGTGTTTAACATCCATACCTCTCACGCCAATGTACCGTGTTCTAACCTCACCTCCGGACAAGTTAAAAAAATACCCAAAAGGTATTTGAGTGGCTACGACGGGAGATGAACCAGCCCAGGGCTGAAAATCTCGATAATAGAGGAATAAAAAAAATGTACATTTAAGCCGATTAATAGTTACATTTTGAAAGGATCGGCACTTCAAATGTGGTGCTCTTAAAAGACTTATTACTTTAAAGCACTGACTAACTAATTTGAGATTCCATGCAATGATCTATTGTAGCGTGTGTAGAAATGCATATAATATCTTGAACACTTATTTTGTTGTTTGTCTTCAATACAACACTTAACTCAAATTTGGTTTACTTGGAATGTTCGAAACTATTTCTGGACGTTCCAACAAAAGAAAAAGTGGGATGATCAGGTTCAAAGAAGAGTTGATGTTATTGCAATTCTTATTTTGTTATTTTATAAACTACTAGCTGAACCCGGTGCGAGCCTTGCTACGCATGCAACTAAATGAATGAAAATTCAATAGAACCTGCTCGTTTATATTTTTTTTGTGAATGCATCTGGTTAAAATATTTTCGTTTACTAATGTAATTTCTGAAAAAAAAAAACAAAGATTTATGTTTTTAATTAAACTTTTGGATCGGTAGTTTCTATAGGTCCTTCTTTCTGCGTAGAAGCATTTCATTGACAAAAAAAAATGTATCATCAAACGAAGCCGTATCCTGTCAGTTTGAATGTAATTTTCCCTTGCATAACCTTTGATCAACTTCTTGTGCATAATGTAGCACTGAGAGTAACTCAAGCATCCCCCATTCTTGGCTAAGCAGGGGTCAAACTTCTATCAGTACATGCTTCTTACCCAAGAAATACACATTTTTAGTTTAAGTTGCATGGATAATTCTCATGTTTGGTTCCAATTTCTGTTTCGTTTGTTTGAGAGGCCACCCCACTCTCACCAGAGAGATGAGGTCTCAAACCATCTTAGAAAAAAAATCTTGTCTAAAACTCCCCACATTCCAAATTTGGTTCCATTTGCTGATTAGTATTTGAGTTTTGCATAAATTTGTGATTCATTTGTGCAGACCGCCCCCCCTTCTTCGAGACGGGAGAAGAGCTTTGAACCATCATAAGAACCTTCTCCGGCCTCAACAACTTCTACATATAAATTTTCATAACAGTAGGTATAATTCTCATGTTTGGTTGACATTTCTGTCTCATTTTCAGAACCCACCCCTACCAGGAAGGGAGGAGTCTCAAACTTCCATAGAAACATTTCTTGCCTTCAAAAATCCTCACATACCAAATTTGGTTCCATTTGCTTGATTAGTTCTCGAGTGATGTGGCTATTTGTGTTTCATTGGTGTGGGAGCACCTCCTTCCAGATGAGGGAGGAGTCTCGAACCATCATAAGGACCTTCGCTGACTCCAAAAATCCCAGCATAAAAAAATTCATACCAGTGGGGATACTTCTCATGTTTGGTTCAAATTTGTGTTTCATTTGTATGACCCCCCCCTTCTCTAAAAGGAGAGAGGTCTCAAACCAACGTAGAAACATTTCTTGCCTTCAAAAACCTTCACATGCCAAATTTGGTTCCACTTGCTTGATTAGTTCTCGAGTTATGCAGAAATGTGTGTTTCATTTGTATCGGAGCCCCCTCACCCTTCCATATATGAGAGGGGTTCCAGACTATCATAAGAACCTTCCCAAAACCCCCTCTACGCAAAATTTCACACCGATCGGTTAAGTAGTTTTCGATTCTATAAGGTTCAGACAGACAGAAATTCATTGGGAAACTAGGAGAATTTAAAATTTAACACTTCATTTGATCACTTTTTTAAAAAAATTAAAAATTTAACCTTGAAACACTTTTTTTTTTTTTTAATTTTCGCTAGAATTCGCGAGCAAATTCCATTTAATTCCACTATGAGCTTATCTTTTCGGAGCCGAAGAAATTCATTGTTATACATATAATACTTATATAGCTGCGTCCGGTGCGTGCGTTGCTACGCTTGCAACTAAATGAAGGGAAATTTAATATAACTGGCACCTTTATGGTTTTTTTGCCTTCAAAACCCCCAACATGCCAAATTTGATTCGATTTGCTTGTTTAGTTCTCGAGTTATGAAGTAATTTGTGCCTCATTTGTATGAGAGCCTCCCTTCCTGAGAGAGTAGGTGTCTCAAACAATCATAAGAACCTTCGCCAGCCCCAAAAACCCCTTCATATAAAATTTAACGTTGGTCGGTTCAGAACTTTCCGAGTCTATAAGGATCTGACAAACAGACAGACAGACAGAAATTCATTTTTATGCATATAGAAATCTAGCCTCCAAAACCCCCATATGCTAAAAGTGGTTTGCTTTACTTGATTAGTTCTCCAGTTATGCAGAAATTTGCTTTTTATTTGTATGGGAGCCCCCCCCCCCTTTCAAAATGGGGAGGGGTATTGAACTTCCATAGAAATATTTCTTGCCTCAAAAAACCTCAACATGCCAAATTTGGTTTCATTTGCTTCATTGGCTCTCGAGTTATGCTAAAAATTATGTTTCATTTTTATGGAAGTCTCCTCTTTCAGTAGGTGGAGGGGTCTCAAACCACCTTAGAAACATTTGTTTCCTTCAAAAACCTCCATATGCCAAATTTGGTTCCATTTGCTTGATTTGTTCTTGAATTATGCAGAAATTCGTGTTTCATTTATATTAGAGACCCCTCTTTCAGTGAGCGGAGGAGTCTCAAACCACGATAGAAACATTTCTTGCCTTCGAAAAACTCCACACGCCAAGTTTGGTTCCATTAACTTGATAAGTTCTCGAGTTATTCAGAAATTTGTGTTTCATTTGTATGGAACCCCCCCCCCCCCCTTGGCCCCTTCCGGATGGCAGAGGAGCCTCAAACCTCTATAGAAACATTTCGCTCCTCCAAAAACCTTTACATGCCAAATTAGGTTCCATATGCTTGATTAGTTCTCGAGTTATGCACAAATGTGTGTTTCATTTGTATGAGAGCCCCCCTCTTACAGAGGGCGGAGGGGTGTCGAGTCACCTTAGAAATATTTCTTGCCTTCAAAAATCACTACTTGCCAAATTTGGTTCCATTTGATTAGTTCTCCTTTTATTTCATTTATATGGGACCCCCCCCCCTCCCCCCTACCAGAGAGAGAGGAGGGTCTCATACTATCGTAGAAACAATCATTGCCTTTAAAATCCCCGCATGCCAAATTTGGTTGCATTTGCTTTATTAGATCTAGAGTTATGAAGAAATTTTAGTTACATTTGTATGACAGCACCCCTTCTAGGAAAGGGGAGGGGTCTCAAACCACCATAGAAAAAAAAATTGTCTCCAGAAAACCCCACATGCCAAATTTGGTTCCATTTGCTTGATTGGTTCTTGAGATATGCAGAAAATTCTGTTTCATTTGTATGGGAGCCTCCCTTTTTAGAGAGGGGAGGGGTCTCTGACTACCATATAAACATTTATTGTCACCAAAAACTTCCGCATGCTTAATTTGGGTTCCTTTGCTTGATTAGTTCTCGAGTTATGCAGAAATGTGTGCTTCATTTGTATGAGAGCCCCCCTTTCCAGAGAAGGGAGGGGTCTCAAACCATCACAAGAACCTTTTCCGGCCCCAAAAACTTCTCCATACAAAATTTCACGCTGATCGGTTCAGTAATTTTTGAGCCTATCAGGTTCAGACAGACAGACAGAAATCCATTTTTATATATATAGATAGATAAACATGGCAGCATAAATAACTAATGGAACAGAAGGAAAATATCAATCTCCATCATCGGTTTTTGAAATACAAACAAACAACTTTCGGTTGAATTGGTTTCAACGGTTATTGATTATCTTGACAAATACGAGTATTTCGTCTAGTTTCCTACCTAGCGCTTTCCAAACGATAATGTGACCCAATAACCTCGAGCTAGCCACGAGTAATTGGCATCCCACTTTTACTAATATCGAAAAGTAAAATTTTATGTACAACAATATTGAATATCGGCTCCGTAAAGTGTTACACACACCTGAGCTCAACAAATTAACGAACTGACTAAAAAGAGTAATTCGTCTACAATGTGCAGACTTCAGTGTCTCATACTAATATTCGAGTTATTAGTACGAGACACTGAAGAACTCTGCACATTGTAGACGAAATACGCGTATCTGTCAAGATAAGCAATAAAGGTAGTTGGAATGAAATGGAAATTACTAATCATTCTTCTTATTTTCTAGTTATCGATAAAAGTTGACTAAACAGCTATGGTATTTCTGCATGTGATGTTAAAGGTGTTTATAATAAGGGGGTTCAAGGTATCGACTTTGCTTAACCCCTCTCAATCGATTCCAAATCTAGTCCTGACTCTTCTCTCAAAGTTTTCAGCTCAATTGATTTCGAACTGCTCTGGGCCTTTGAAATTTCAATGGGAATTACTATGGAAAACTAAAATTGTTGTTCTCGTCCTTCTCATTCTTGTGCTTACAATAAATTTATCAATCTTATTTTTTTCGGAAATCTCTTAGCGATCATCAAGTTAATTAATTATTTATTGATGGCTTGAATTGGGGTGGTTCAAAAACGATACTTTGAACCACACCTGGTTTATAACGATGATGTAGCTAAAAGAGTTCAGCACATTCTGACTGACTGTCCTTGATCCGTGGAATGATTTGATTCTAGTCCTTTGGTGTGTGAGTATTGTCGGCTGATGTTCAGATCGTAACCTAAATTCAGTAAATAATACTGACGGATGTTAGAGACAAGACAGAAGATATTTAACGGATGCTTTTTTCACCCTACCTAAGCTAATTCGCTTGAATTTAATTCATTGGATATCATAACACTAATTAACATCATTGTGTGAGAAAATATCAAAACATTTTGCAAAATCGTGACTTAAAACCGATGTAATATATGTTCGGTTCGAACAAAAAAGTTACGTTCACTTCTCTGAAACGAATATTCACATCCGTTATGGTGACGTTACAGTCACGCTTCAGTTACACGCTAAATAGTTCATAATTCGCATCTTTCCCATGTTTTGGTAGATTGACAGTCGCATCTCTCCCCCTCTCTCTCTCTTTCTCGTCAAAGAGGAACAAAAATAATTCGAAGACTCTTCCAATGTGAAGGGCCAAGCTCACAGCACTGTATCGACTTTCCATTTCGATTGGCAATCCCCTTGCGAACGCCAACATTCTCCAGGATATAATCAACTACCGAATGATGCACCTTTTCCTCTCAACCAACCACGCATGCACATTCGCATCATTCATCAATCTCAAGGAAATGATCACGCAACGCTCATTGATACAATTAACAATTCATAATCGTGACTCCACCACCCTCTAGTAGTTCACACTTACCGCAATTATCGCATTTCTCCCGCGATTCTTCTGCTTGCTTTACACCGGACACCGGAATACCTCCGATCGATTCGTAATTACTCAGCGTGAGTTCTCGCTGGGAACCACTCTCACCTAGCCAAACCTCCGTTGAATGCAGCAGTATGCACATTTACATTCACACCTGCCCAGCTTACAGCCACTCGCCGAACCAGCCAAACCCGATCCCCGAGATCCCCTCACGCAACCGCACCAGCCAACCAACCAGCCAGCAGTCGCACTGAGCACCGAACGCGATATTCTCTTCTCCAGTTTGCTTCGGAACGCGGTTGAGCTACGACTCGTCCAAGTGAAGTGCGCGCGCACGCTCGGTTCAACGCAGAAACGCGCATTGTTTGTGTTTGTCTTCGATCGGACAGGTGACTCATGTGCCTTTAACTCGGTCGCGCGGTTTATCAGTGGGGCACCGTTCGCGCAAAATTCGCAACCCGCACAGCTGTCAAGGCTGTAATTAGGTCTGCACCAGCAAAGTGGTTCAAATGCGATCGGGGGAGAATGTGTAAGGTGCAATATTGAAGCAACATCGAAATATTTCGGCTGAATCATCCTCTAGGGTGGTGTTGTGAATGGGTGTTTGCAAACGAAGCGCAACTGGATCGGGTTTCGAGCCATCTCGCCTTCAGCTACATTCTGCTACAAATTGCTACTAGTGCGTTCATCGAGAGCTCAATTAAGTGCGTTCTTGAACAAAGTTGGCTCTGGAAGAGGTAGAAGAAAAGGAGGGTGAAGTTTCGATTGTAGGAGATCGTTTGAGAGTGTGCAGGCAGTGTGCGGTGTGTTCATGAAGATAGCAGCAATTATGTGTTTCCTGGATCAAGTTAATAATTAAGGATCCTATGGAGTAGCAGTGAAAGAAAAGTTCTCAATTTAATTAGTGTTCATCAGTGAGAAAGCGGAGTGTGAGGCACGGTCTTCGTGCAGGTTTGTGAGAATTCTGATAGTTAATCCAATCAGGGTCGCTGGAATTCTGTTCATGAGAGGATATTACTGTGGGTGGAGCGCCAGGCAACGGGAGAAGTTCACTCGAGCTCCAGCGTCTCTCCCATAAAAGGTAAGTTGATTCTGTGCCCTTTTCTTGCGGAATGTATACCAACCTACCAACTGATGTTGCCTGTGTGAGCTGCGAGTTTCTGTGTGCACTGCATTTCAAGCAGGTTATTTGCATTCCGCTCACTTTTATTCGATTTTTTGCTCGGGCTGCGGTCCGTTTCTGCAACACACTGCTGCTGATGTTGGTGCCAGCGCGCTGGGGCTTCTAGTGAATGACTTAGTAACGGGGAAACACCTTGTGACATATTGCTAATCGCCGACGACCTGCTCGGTGGGATGCTAGTTTATCGGGGAATAACCACATCAAATTATCATTTAAAGTGTGTGTTTTGATTATTTTTCGATTGTTAAGAATTTATAATAATGATATATTTACTAGGGATTGGCAAAGCAACGTTCCGAGAGTAATGCTCAAATGTTTTGTCTTCTCGAAAAAAGCCCTCATGCAAAACTTGAGCTCAATCGGACTTCGCTAAATGGATCCCTAAAGCGATCAAAATTTAGTCTTTTTTGACCCATGAAAAATCTCCCACGGCAGTATGGTACGAATGGACAAATTTCACGACAAAAATCGGTTAAAGAACCATTAACTTTAGACAAATGATGTCTTTAGAAGTTTTTTTTTAAAACAGTAACATCCATCTTTTGGTTTTGATGGTGACTACCCCAGGAACATTGAATCTTTGCGAGTTTGAGCTGTTAAGTGGAAGACCTGTAACTAGAAATGACAAGAAAAATTAGTATTTTCCCTATAATTCTAACTGCCTTTGCTTATCTTGACAGATACGCGTATTTCGTCTATAATGTGCAGACTTTTTCAGTGTCTCGTACTAATAATTAGTTATCGAGTTATTAGTACAAGACACTGAAGAAGTCTGCACATTATAGACGAAATACGCGTACCTGCTAAGATAAGCAAAGGTAGTTGAAATTAAATGGAAAATACTATTTTTTCTTCTCATTTCTAGTTACAAGTAACATTGCCATAACCATTCAGCTTTATTAAGTTTTATTAAAGCTTTATGAACGCCACTGGAAATCAATTTGGTTTTATTATGGCACCGGATTATTCACCGAAAATGAAACACAAATTTCAGCAGAATTTGATAATTAATCAAGCAAATGGAACCAAATTAGGCATGTGGGGGTTTTTGAAGGTAAAAAAATGTTTCTATGGCGATTTGAGACCCCTCCCTTATTAGGAAGGGATAGCTCTTATACAAATGAAACAGATTTTTTTGCATAACTCGAGAACCAATCAAGCAAATGGAACCTAATATGGCAAAATTTAAAAAAAAAATATATAAACGCCCCAGTTCTATTAAATTGTATCTTGGGTAGGGTGGTCCTTTTATGTTCATAACAAAAATATAAACTTTTTATTCTTATGATTTAGAGAATTATTTGCTTCTACAGAATTGTAGACATTTTAATTTAATGAAACTTTGCTGAAAACAATTTACTTCTATCTCATCTACGTATCGTTTTATAAAAGTTTTTCTAATTTTCCAAAGGGTGGAACTTAACAATACGTTTTTTTATGTATTTTTTTTTATTTCAACTTAAATCTGACAACTATGCAGAAATGAATTTTTGGGCATAAAATAACGCACGTTTTTGAGATACAAGATAGTTGCTAGTTATTGTATGAAAAAAGTTAAAATGGTTGAAGTGTGGAAACAGTACGTTTTTGCAAGATATCTTACTCTCTCATTTGCAAATATTTGCAAACACAGAGTACGCGAACTGGAAGTACACACTTCTATCTTCAAGATCTATGCAAAATCGTTTGTCCTCTTTTGCTTCCTTCAGTAGATAAACTCATTTTAAAATTGATGGTTTTGCATTTGTTCTGCAAAATTTTCGATCAGTAGCATCAACAATTATCATCAAAGAACGAAACTACGTGAGTTTTTTTCCGAAAATGTTTATATCTTTAAATGAATCCATCTCCAATTATTTACTAACATTTGTATAACAGACAAACAGACACAACACATTGAACATTTTGCACCACAAATCATCGTCACTAACACACCTGCGCCATCTGTTGAGCACACTTTGCTGTGCTTACGTCAAACGTAAGCAAATCGACTCTGCGCGCTAGTGGCGATTCTACCAACTAAGAAATCTTTGAATTTACCGTTTAATGCGTAATCGATGAAGAAACTGCAAGGATTATGTATGTTTGTCTATGTCAACATATTTAAGCCTTGGGTACTTACATTTATTTATTTACAATAATATTTCTATCCTGATGTATTAAAGTTGGTTTAGTTACAAATACTAATATGCTGATGTAAATAAAACCTAAAGACCATTCGCACCAAAATCTGAACATACAAAACATATTTTAGAAAAACAACAGCATTTTTTTGATTCATATTATGTATTTCATTTTAAAGATAAATGTGTTCCCCAAGACAACTGCATTAAGATGTATATGGAGTAATTTCCATAAACTGTCGCGCGCACTTTCTTATTCACTCCTTTCGTCAATCTTTGTACGATGTCTGTGTCAGTTTTCTTCGAAACAGATCGTTGATACCTCTTCACCAAGCTTTTTGAGGTTTCCCTATGACCATTGACCAGTATGTTCCAATCCGGCAGAGATGTGGACAATTTGGTGAATCTCGTCTAGTTGCAGTGTAGAACTCCGTACACTAGAGATATTTGAATTTTTTGAAGCAGTATGTTGGAATTTTGTGAGAAGTTGTTCATAACTTCGCTTTGCTTTGCGGTACGATCTGGGTTTGTTTGAGCTTTGAATAATCTTAATCCAGCCTTAGACTTCAATTTTTGCTTTGACGTTTCGCTTTTTGACTTTGTTTTGTATTTAATAAAAAATAAACTTCTTCAGATACCATTTCAGTATTCAAAAGAATCAAAGTTAACTTAACAAATTATAAAGACTGAACATGAATAAAATGAGGTGCACAAAAATGTGTAGGTGACCATTTGTTATCGGATTTTCTTCAAACTTCGAGGGAATAAACAACAACATTACGCGGATTATGCCAAGAGTCGACGTGACGTTTGTCACTTGGTGAAGTAAGAAAAGTCACCTGCAATGAAGTGAGTCTTCATTTGATTTACCCGGAAGAGACACGTCCCTGAAGGTGACTTTTTCACTTCACCAAGTGACAAATGTCACTTTGACTCTGGGAATAACCCTCCACAATTATGGTTGGTTTTCTTCTTCATTTACTGGGCCTCCTCTCCTTGACTGAATGCACACTTTACCCATGACGCCACTTATAAGGCTTTGGGCAATAGATGGATCTTCTTCTTTTGTTACATTACCCCACTATTTCATCAAAACCAGCTCGTTTTGGAATCCTTGAAGTGTTTTACAAAGTTTGGCGATGGCCCAAAACTTCTCAATAGGAGCTCTGCCGAGTGCGTTGGGTTGAAGTCTTTAGGTACAAAAACAAGATTTTTATCTCTGTACTGGTCTAACACTGACCACGCGTTGTGGCAGGATTCCAAATCCGGTCAGAACAGCGTAAGAAGGGCATCAGGCGCTTCTGGAGGCACTCGTCACAATAAATTTGCCCATTTATGGTATCCGTCGTGATGCATGGCTGGCAGACGGCCAAACGAAAAAAAAGTTGATCTCCTTTGACCCTATAGAGGTGAAGGTCGGCAGTATTTTGTGTCCCAAGCATCTGTGTGTTCTTCAGTTGGTAAAAGAATTCGTCTAGGAATTCCAATTTTATTCTAAGGTTATGTTTTTTGGTCATACTTCGTAGAATTTTGATAGAATTTTACTTAGAAATATCACTCATATCGTATTTTAAACAGGATTGTCGTAATTGATTGCTAGATTTGAATCACGTCTTGATGCGGTTGTAAGAATGTACTGTTGAACTTTGTTTGCAAAGAACATGAAAGGTTTGAGTGTTATGTGCAAAACCATTTTAAAAAGTGTTCGAAAATTGGAAATATCGTTCTTATCATCATGCAACCCTAGAAGTGGACAGCAATTTCTGTTAGAATCAAAGATGTGACGAGAAAATATCAATACTTTCTCTTCACATCTTTGGTTCTAGCAGAAATTGCTGTCCACTCCTAGGGTTGCATGATGATAAGAAGGATATTTCCAATTTTCAAACATTATAACTCCTAGGGTTCATGCAACAACAAAAAAAAAAACATGATTAGTTAAATTTATTTAAAAAAATGTTAAAATCTATACAGATATAACTCTTTTGTACTTAAACATAAGCTTCCAAAGTGTTCTATGCAGATGATTTAAGGTTGTACAAGGTGATATGCACGCAAGAAGATTATTTAGTTCTGCAAAATTCGTTCAGTTTATTTTCTGAGTTGTGTCAGAGCAACAAACTGATTCTTAGCGTGGTTATTTGACAGATAATCACATTTCATCGTTTTGAGAGTACACAGTTGAAACCAACATTGGATTTTCTGCGTTATCTAATGCACATAAAGGGAATGCTAGATTTGACAGAAATTAATGGTACATTTCATGTAAATTTAAGCAAGATAACGCCTGAATCTAGTATGTTGTATGAAAGATTGCAAACATTGATGTATGGCGAATGAAAGATTGCAAACAATCTCGATGTTTACGCTACCCTGGGCTTAGAATTAAACGTGGAGAAATTTTACGCGCCTGTTAAAATTAGTTATTTTTTCTGTGTGACTGATCTGGATGTTCAACTAGATTCATAAATGACTTTCGTAAAAGCCACTCGACAGTTGGGCTGTATTTACAAGGTGACGAAGGAGTTTCCACTGCTGGAAGTCACTGTACATGTGCACATGTCCGTCCAAATTTTGAAAACGCGTTTGTGGTAAGGCATTCTCCAATTATGAGTCTATGGATCTAGAATTGGGCCTAGCCATAAAAATTGCCAGTCATTATTATTTGTTTCTCATTTTGATTTGTAAGCAAGACAATTATTAAAAATGTTATTGTAAGAATAATGAATAAATATTTGCCTTGAATTTTAAGCATAAGCTGAATCCAAGATCCATAGAGCCAAATTTGTGTGTATTGTTTGCAAAGAGGAACACGGGGGTAAGTTCACCATTACCAATCGACATCTCTTACCCTAAAGTCAGGAGTTTAAAAATTCCAAAAAAATTCCAAAAAACCAGCTCAAGGCTAGCAATCTTTATAGTTAATTATTAAAAATATTTGTTAAAAAATCATACAAGTTGATGTTGAGTTGAGAAAATAAATCAAATCGATTTTCAGCTTTCAGTTTGAATGTAGCAGTCAAAGTTAAAGATTAAATTTTCAGAATTGTTCTACGCAGCACGCTAAATTGTGTAACAGGTAATCAAATGAAATCGTTGCAAATTGTAGTACTTTTCGCCACTCAAAATGGTTAAATAAAGAAGCACATTATGCAGAAAATTTTCTACAATGTAATAAAAACCAGCCCATTGTGATGTGCAGTTGCGAAACTACTATTTTGAAAACAATACGTGGAATGCTTCTATCTAAGAACATAACAACTAAATGAACACACGACAAAAAGATACTGTTTGCTCAATAAACTAGTCAATTCACCTAGCCTTTGTTTTTGTTTTTTTTTTTAATTTTTTGTCTTAACGCTTTTCGCATTTTGTCACGTCACATTTATCAAGTGACGAAATTCATAACTAGTCTGTAATAGTGCGTGTGTTTCTGACACAATTGAAAGGATTAGCATGTGTCATTTTTTGTCGAATTATGTCATTCCTTTGAAAAATGAATAAACAACCTTTCACAGAAAAAAAAATTAAATTTTAATAGGCGTGTAAATTTTCCCCTCGTTTAATTGCACACCAAAAGCAAGCGTACTCAACGATATTGTTCGCAACCTAGCGGGATTTAGGTAGCATCTGGCTTAAATTCAAATGAAATATTTCAAATTTTTTTTGCCACATCTAGCATTCCATTTAGGTGAACTGAATAAAGCATTAAATTACATGTTTCTTTCGAACTGTGTATGTCACAAAATGAGGAAAAAGGATACCATCTGCAAAAGTCGTGAATTCTTCCAAAGAGGCTTTTTGTATTGAAAAACATCTTTTCATTAAAGCTTTATAAGCTGTGAGGATTCCAGTAGCACATTATTTTTTAAATATATTTTGCCAGTTAAGCAAATACTGAAGGTTTGAAGACATTATAACTTAAACAAATGTTTTCCAAGCGTCAACAGTGACAAAATGTATTCATAATAGACATGAAATCAACAGCAATCATATTTCCAAGACATGTTTCTTTCGTTCTATTCTTTTGTTAAATTTAGATTCTACACAGATAAAAAGAAAAATTGTATTGTCTGCGTTATCTAATGCACATATAGGAAATGCTAGATTTGGCAGAAAATAATGGGATATTTGATGTAAATTTAAGCCAGATATCGTCTGAATTCAGCCTGATGTATGAAAAATTGCATACGTTGTTGTATGTTGGATGAAAGATTGCAAGCAATCTCCTTACGCTCCTTTTGGCTTGGAACCAAACGAGGGAAAATTTTACGAGCCTGTTAAAGTTAATTTTTTTTGTATAATTAATGTAAAATCAGTTATAACCCAACTAATAAAATAGATTTTTGGTGATCTGTAGCGAGGAATTTATGACTTTATAAGGTGATTCTGATGTTACTAGGTTGATTTCACAGAATCAACAAATGCATACTTTTATTATCTTGGGTCATTCATTAGCTCATTCAATGAAGGCACAACTACAAATCATGACCATACTTCTAGTGACCAGAAT